>OZ025302.1:208625699-208885699 GCA_964019185.1 Maratus speculifer
TTAGAAGTTAAAGACGTTAATTAAAACCTTGCAGGAAAACTATAACGATTACCCTACGTTACATAGTTTTTGAGAAAAGCAAAATTTCCCGTTACACATAAATTTGGATTTTCGATCACTCAGCTAAGGTGTTGACGGACGCTTAAGATACCTATCGTAGCAGAAGTATATAAGGATTGTTGATGATGTTTTTTAAAAAAATCGTCGATATCACTGATGAACAAGGTTTCTGTTTCTACCTAAGTATGTGGTGAATTGTATATTTTAGGTGATGTTGTGAAAAAATATGCCATTAAAAAGTTTCCATAACCCACAGATTTTAAAAAAATTCAAAATTCAAATCTTGAAAATCTGAATTTTGTATATTTATTCAACACATATACCTTATGAAATTTATCATTTGGTATTTCAGTAATGACAAACTTTTAAATAAACACTTATAAAGCTTAAAATTTATATTTAAAACACTGAAAGTATGCATTGTTTATAAATTTCAGAAAAATATAGAAGAATTTTTGTAAAAAGAAATGATATTAATAAGTAATTTCATACTTTATGTAGCGATAAATGTCTTATCTGTGGCTGCTCTCTTATAGGCCATTGTTTCGAGTTATATTGACAATTTAAAGCCGACATTAATCCACTTATATCATTACAATAGCATAAATAATCTTTTCTTGAAAAAAATGTTGAATATTTCTTATGTCAATCGCGATAAATAGATATCTTTGTATTGTTTTTCAGGAGATTCACCTTGCAATCTTGATCCAAGTAATTATGAGTTCTTCTTTGAAAAATTTAAGTCTCTCACAAAATCATTTAATTCCTTTTGAGTAATTAGGTGTGGTTCTTCATTTATGCCAGGAGAATAGTTCATATCAGATGAAAAGGAAGTTTCAGTTTCATCAATTTCCATTTCTACTTCTGCATCGTCATATGTAAAATTCTCTGGAGGTTTCGGTATTTGTAAAACATCATTATGTAATGCTGGTCACATTGCTGTATCTAAGTTCTGGTACTTAATTTTATGTTTATTTCTTGCAGAGAATCCTTTAATTTTTGTAACACATTAGCAGCAGTCAGTTATATGATCCTACGGCATGCGCCATATCATGGGTATAACAAAGGACATACACTTCTTTGTACCTATCATCCACGCCCGGAGGTTTGTAGCAAATCGTGTACAATAAACATGAGGTGCCCATTTCTTATCTTGTTTACCTACTTAATATCCAAACTACATGTGATATGCAGTCTTTATTACCGGTGTGAAAGCGCATCGATGCTTTTTCAAAGTTGGCTCCCCGCACACACAGCAAAAAGAATCGGGTTCATTAACGCATCCTCTTGACATGTTTTACATATTGTAGAGGAAAATAGGATAATTATAATCAAAATTTAATTAAAAAGTCTTACAAAGAAAGAACAAAGAAATAGTAGTACACTCGCCCCGAAAGTTTCAACTGTAATGGATTTGCGTTAAAGTCAAATACTGTGGGGGTGGCTAGAGCTATCTGTTCAAGATCGCTAACATAAAATTTATTAGGGGTACATCAGTTTCTACTCTCTTGATGTATCTTTTATCGTTGTAATAAGAAAAAGGAATGTTTGTGTGAATCAAATACATGTAAGAGAATAATATAATATAATTATAATACCTATACGATGCCTACATACTCCAAAATTTATAAATGAAGTTTCTCAAAATTGGAGGGTGATAGAAAATTTTTACAAACATATTCTTTTTCAGCAGCTTGAAATCTATAAGAAACACCTAACATATATAGAGAAACAGAAAATTCGTTAAAATTTGTTTATCAGTGTAATTAGCCTAGATATTGACTCTGAAAAATAGGGACAGTTTGGACATACATAATGACAGGGATGGCGCACTCCTTCTACATTCGGTTTTTAAATCCTATACGTCAACTTTTAAGGTTATTTTCGCGTATTGCGATATCCATTAGCAGTGTAAAAGCAACAAATGTCAAATTGTTAAAAACTTACTAATTTAATTCGCAGTATTTACATAAATAATATGGGATTTACGATTTGTATGCATTTAGTGAACGTTTCAATACCTCTCTTGTCTCTTTCAAGGTTAATAAATAATCAATTTGGAAAAACTCTTCACGGATCAAAGGCGGAGTTGCAACTTTTCGATCTCTTTTCAAAGCGCTCTTACCACAATAAAAGTTTAAATTTCGAACAAGATTGTTGTTTTAGCTGCACTGTAAAAGAAAAGATTATTGTACGTTGGATTTAGTTTTGTGAAATGCCAAATGAAATTTAAATATGCACTACTTTATTGTTAGTACCGAAATATATTCATTAAAAATCAGAGTAGGATAAGATTAAAAAAGATCTACAGAATAGCAATATTTGACATTATTTAAGGCTTCATATCTCTTTGAACTTTTCTGGTCTATCCACTCATACTTTTTTCTACAAACACTAAGTAAAAAGTCTAATTTTCCTTATACACAACCGTACATTTTATAGTTTTAAAAATCTTATTATTCCTTTAACAACGATTCTTTTTTTATTAATGCTTTTACTAATTCACGTATTTATAGTACGGTACCTTCTAAAAGCGAGTAATACTCGTGCTTGAAAATTCGTTAGTAAACAGTAAGCTTTTTAAAGTTTATGATGTGTGTTTTGTAATTGAATCAAGATCGAATATTGCATATCGTCTTCTGATTTTATTTAAAAAATACTTTTCAAAAGCAATTTCATGTTTCATTAAGATTTAATTAGATTCCCCTTTTCAATAATTCTTTCCTCACAAATTAATAAAAATCCGTTTCTATTCAAAGGGAAACTTCAACATGCATAAATTGTACAAAAAAGTTCTTCTTAACCCATTAAGCTTAACAAACTGTAATTTCATTTCATGTTATTTGTTTTGTAATATGTGGTATGTTGTTTTCGCATTTCCATTACATTATTGATTTTCCATGAATCATACGGAAGCTTATTTACGTTATTTTCATTAAGATATAATTAAAAACATTTTTCTGAAGTTATACCACTGTTTAAGAATTTTCAATCAGGCTCTCTTTCTAAATTATTCTTTTCACATAAATAAATAAGTTTCTATCTGTTTAATTGGAATTAAATTTGACGGTACAGGAAAATTTTGAAAAGGTTTTCTAATGCAAATTCATCTTCATTAAAGAGATTTTGTTTATATTTTTGTACTCTTTTTTTTTTTTTTTTTTTTTTTTTTTTTTTTTTTTTTTTTTTAATACTTATAACTGAGCTCTTTTGAAATGTATAGCTAATTGTCAATCATATTTTATGTGTTATGCATTAAAATCTTTTTGTAAACATACATGGCATCTTTGTTTTTAAGGAAAAATGTCTTATAATATTGAATTTTTCAATAAACAGAAAATAATTCAAGCAATACATTATACTGGATGAAATATATAAAATTATTTTCAAGTGCATATATTTCGGATGTTTTTGCTAGAGATTTTCTATTGTTTACTTTAAAAAAAATTACTTTTATTAACACAAGTTAATTTACAAAATATGCGGTGGAAAGAACGTTTCATTTAGAAAAATTCATTTAGTTTTACCTACTAAACAATTTTTTTTCACTTAAAAAATAAAATTGATGAATTTTTTTCTTTATGAAGTTTATGATGTGTGTTTAGTAATTGCATCAAGATCAAATTTTTCATTTCATCTTATGATTTTAATTAAAAAAATACTTTTCAGGAGCAACTTCATGTTTTATTAAGATTTAATTATATCCCCCCTCTAAATAATCCTTTCCTCACAAATGAATAAAAAATCTATTTCGATGCAAAATGAAATTTCAAGATGCAGAAATTATCATACCTAGTACTTCCTAATTCATTAAACTTACTAAACATTCATTTCATTTCAACTTGTTTGTTTTGAAATAAGTGGTACGTTGTTATCGCATTTTCTTTACATTACCAATTTTCAATGAATTATACAGAAACTTTTTTACGTTATTTTACTTCAGATATAACTAAAAACATTTTTCTGAAGCAATATCACTGTTTATGATTTTTTAAACATACAGATTTTCTAAATTACTCCTTTCACTGAGATAAATAGGTTTCTATGTCTTTGTAATGAAATTATAACAAGGGAAAGTAATGAAATTAAATTTAGGGATACAAAAATTGTCTGTCGAGGTTTTTCTAACTTAAATTTATCTTTCTGAAATTGATTTTACTTATTGAGCTGTTTTCAAAGACACAGCTAACTGTTATTCATATTTTATATGTATTGGATTAAAATCGTTTCTGTAAATATGTATTACATTTTTGTATGATATGGATTTTCTAATGTTTACTTAATGTTTTCTGACTTTAATTAAAACAAGAAAAATTACAAAAAGAATTTCCCTTTTAGGAAAATTAATTTAGTTTTACCTCCTTAAGGGTGTTCTTAAATCAAAAAGGCAACTTTGTGACACATGTATTAATTTATTTTTGTTCGGAAATGTATGAAAATAGCAGGTGTTGTTATTCAGAAACTGTCTAATTGCACTCATTCTTTTGTTTTTTTTAAAACACAATAAATCTTTCATAACAAACCTTCAAAGTTGACACTTTTGAGCATATTTCCCGACGAAAGCAGAAAAAACGGTCGAAAAAGAGGAGAAAAACGGGTGATTGCGTCATCTAAATAGCTTATAACTCAATAAGTAATTTAATTATCATAAAATGGAAAAATAAGTTCAATTCGAAATCGCTTTCATAGTCAGGCATCAAAATTTTATATCTTTCTGTTAAAAAATGAATTTATAAATGTGTCAAAACGTTTTTCGCTTGTTGAGCGGATCAGTTAAGAACACCCTTAATTTTTTTTTCCACTTAGGGGAAAAAAGGATATGAAATTTTAAGATGGAGAAACTATCATAAGAAGTAAGTCCTAACTCATTAAGCTTGCTAGGCGTTAATTTCATTTCAGCTTATCCTGTTTTGAAATATGTAGTACGTTGTTTTCTCATTTCCTTTACATTATCGATTTTCCATGAATTATACTGAAGCTTTTTTTCGTTGTTTTAAATAATATATAGTTCAAACGATTTCTCTGAAGCTATCAGTGGTTATGTAGTTTTAATCAGTTTTTCTCTCGAAATAATTTCTTTCACATTAATAAATAAGCTTCTATCTGTTCAACTGGAATTAAATTTGGTATGCAAAAATTGTCTGAAAAGATTTTCTAATTTAAATTCATCTTCATTAAAGAGTTTTTTATCGTTATAAACTGAGCTGTTTTGAAGTATATAACTAATTGTTAATCACATTTCATGTGTTCAGCATTAAAACAGCTTCTGTAAACATGTATGGCATCTTTGTATCAAAAGAGAAAAATGCCTTATAATGATGAGTTTTTCTAAAAGAAAAAAAAATTCAAGCAATAAATTATGCGGGATGAAATGTATAAAATTATTTTCAAGTACAAATATATCAGATATTTTTGCCATGAATTTTCTATTGTTTACTTAAAAATTTTTACTTTAATTAACACAAATTTTTAAAATATGCTCCGGAAGTAATTTCTCATTTAGGAAAATTTATTTAGTTTCACCTCCTAAATTATATTTTTCACTCAAAAAAAAAAAAAAAAAAAAAAAAAAGAAAAAAAAGAAAAAAGAAAAAAGAAAAAAAGAAAAAAACTAACAAATTTACAGGTCAGAAATTATCATAACAAGTACTTCCTAACTCTTTAAGCTTGCTAAACGTTAATTTCATTTCAGCTTATCCGAACTGAAATACGTGGTATGATGTTTTCTCATTTTCTTTACATTATCGAATAAATAAGCTTCTATATATTTAGTTGAAATTATGTTTGTTATGCATAATTGTCTTACTTCGTTTTTTAATTCAAATTCATCTTTATTAAAGAAATTTTTTTATACCTATAACTGAGCTGTTTTGAAACGTATAGCTAATTGTTATTTCATATTTAATGTGTTTACCATTAAGATCGTTTCTTTAAACACGGATGACACTTCTGTATCAAAAGAGAAAATTGCCTTATAATAAGGAATTTTTCAATAAAAAGAAAATAACTCAAGCAATAAATTATAAGGGATGAAATATATATAAAATGATTTTCAAGTGCATACACTTCAAATATTTTTGAAATGGGTTTTCCTTTGTTTGTTTAAAAATTCTTACTTTAACAGAAGGCAATTTGCAAAATATGCTGTGCAAAAAAAAAAAAAAAAAAAAAAAAAAAAAAAAAAACTCATTTAGGAAAATCTATTTTAACCTTCCAAATTAATTTTTCCTCTTAAAATAATAATAATAAAATTAAATCTACGAAATTTCAAGATCAGAAATTACGATAACAAGTACTTCCTAACTCATTATGCTTGCTAAACGTTAATTTCATTTCAGCTTATCTGTTGTGAAATATACAGCACGTCGTTTTCGCATTTTCTTTACATTATCGATTTTCCATGAATTATACTGAAGCTTTTCCCCTTTTTTGAAGCTTTTTTCCCCCCTAGTTTACATAACATATATTTTAAGTCATTTTTCTGAAACTTTATCAATGTTAATGAATTTTTAATTAGTTTCTCTTTCCAATTTACTCTGTTCGCATAAACAAATGAGTTTTTAGCTCACAGGCTATCATAGCCTGAGAGCTTATGTGCCCGTCCGTTCTGTATGTTCGTTCGTGCGTAACGCGATAACTCGTGATAAAAATATCCGATCCACTTGAAATTTTGTATGTAGGTATATTCTGACAAGACGCTTCCCTGATCAGTTTTTGGAGTTCATTCGATATGTATAAGAGGGGGAACGGGGGGCTCATGCCCCTCCCCTTAGTTGATATAAATGCGATTTTCATGCAGAATTAAGTTTTCGTTCAAAATTTAGATTAGGATCATTCTGATGAGGCGATTCCGTGACTGTTATTAGGTGTTCATTGAATAAGTATCAATAGGGGGAACAAGGGTTCTAATGCCCCCCCCCCTTAATTTATATAAATGGGTTTTTCAAGCAGAATTTTCAGATTTCGTTCAAATCTCTGAATAGTTTTGGAAGTTTAATGGTTAAGTATAAAAGAGGGGGATAACTCCTTTTAAATTATATAAATGCTAAATGGGTTTTTATTAAGAATTATCTCATTTGTTCTGAATTTTGGATATAGATGTTTTATATGATAAAGCATGTCTTTGATAGTATAGGAGGTTCAATGATTAAGTATAAAAAAAGAGGAAATGGGAGAGCTGTTTCCCCTTCTTAATTTTTTTTCGAACAGAATTAACCCTTGAAAATATAAGGCTTTAATGTACAATTAGTATTTGTAGCCTGTGAGCTCACTGCCATCAGTTTAACTGGGCAGTATTCTTTATTTATTTGTTTAATTGGAATGGAATTTCGGGATGTACAAATTATCTGACACTTTTTTCTAATTCAAATTCATCGTTCCGAAAAAGATTTTTTTAATTGAGCTGTTTTTAAATGTACAGCAAATTGTAAATCATATTTTACCTATTTAACAGAATTAATGTTTTTCATTAAAATCGGATCTGCAAATATACATGACATCTTTGCATCAAGGAAGAAATTTGTCTTAGAATAATGAGTTTTTCAATAAGAGAGAAATAATTCAAACAATAAATTATACGAGCTGAAATATAGAAAATTAATTTCAAGTAATTCAGGTTATTTTGCTATGAAATTTCTATTGTTTTCTGAAACATTTTTACTTTAATTAACGCAAGACAAATTACAAAACATGCTGCGGAAAAAATTTCTCATTACGGAAATTCGTTTAATTTTACCTCTTAATTTTTTTTTTTTTTTTTTTTTTTTTTTTTACTTTAAAAAAAAATAAAATAAAAGACTATGAAATTTCAAGATGCAAAAATTATCATGACAAATACTTCCTAACTCATTAAACTCTAAATGTTATCTTCATTTCAGCTTATCTGTTTTGAAGTACAGCCCACTCTTGTTAATTCGAACTCGTGGGGACCACAAGAATTGTTCGAATTATCCAAAGTTCGAACTAGGGAAAGTATGTGAGGAAAGCATATTTAAAGTTTTACTATTACAAATAAATTATAGTATTTTTTTAAAAAATATATTTCTGCTGCTATCATTAGAATATGACTTAATCTTAAATTAAAAAGCATAAATACATGAATTAATTAATGGATAAGAAACAAACACAAACGGAGATGGGGTGGAGGTGTCACCTATCGGCAGACGGAGCACTAATAAAAGGATATCAAATGCAAGGCCCCCTTATCATAATATCAAGGCCTCGCATTCAGGAGAAAATCTATTGTTGAAATTGTCCCTATAATTGCCAACTTATTATATGACTTTGTCTCGTATGTAACGCCACCTGGTGCATACTACTGCTAATAATCCCATAGGAAATAATGGAAAACATTTCAGTTTCTAACATTAGATGGCGCTACCAACGTGAAAATCATGTAGTTCAGCGCCCCCTGTACTGCGGTCAAAGGAAACTTGGTGAATGACAAGCCTTTATATTATGATAAGTTAGCCTTGATCAAATGCATCGGACTATATGTAAACTTTTTTGAACAATTCTGATAAAAGTGAAAGACAGAAAATTATTTTAAGGATTTTAGGTCCGGGTGGAAGTAATGAAAAATGAAGAATTGGAATCTCGTTAGTTCGAATTAAACGAAGTCAAGAGGAAATGATTTCGAATAAATGAAAGTTTTTAACGTTATTGTGCTATTGAAAATTTCGGGACTTCATGCTTAGTTAGAATTAAGCGAAGAATGAATTTGTCCGATTTCGAATTAACGTGAGTTGACTGTGTATCGTACGTCATTTTCGATGAAAATGTTTTACATAATTTTGCCTTATATATATGGGGTGTTTCTAAATGTGTATCGCGGATTTGACGCTCGGTAGTATTTATTACATAAAACTTAAAATTGTAACTAATACATAAAATGAAAGATCAACTCAAATAGATTTATCTATAAGTCTACAAGTGTTCAATATGAGAAACTTTCGTCAGACGGCACGCATCAAGTCGATAGCTCAGTTTTTCCCAGACTCAAAAAAAAAAACAAAAAAAGAAAAGCTTTTTTTAAAAAAAATGTTCTGTCTTAATAATCAGATAAGTGGTTTTTAAAATCGCATTTTTAGAAAGTTATGCTGTTATATAATAAAAAAATATGACTTTAACATAAAACGAGTAAGAAGCGGCAATCCCAAAACTTTTTTCTATCGCATACATGTTAATACTTCCAGAATAATGAAGCATAGCAGTGTCACTGGTGAGATTATTTACACCAAAATCTAATCAGCAACGATTTATGTCAAGTTCTAGCTGAATGCGATGTTTGATGAAAATCCGTGCGTTATTTTTACTTCCTTCCATCTTCAATAGAAGAAAGTAGTGTAATCGAAATTTTTTTCGACTTCCGTTTTTCGACGAATTTACACGTTTTATGGGTCAAAGATTTCAAAAAACCTGTTTTTACCAAATGTCTGTCTGTCCGTGTGTCTGTGTGTATGTCGCCATTCTACCATCAAAAAGTGTATGAAGTTATGCATAGAAATGAGCCAAATTTTTGTGAATGTTTTTGGCTGTGGCAAGCAGGTCCTCCTTCAGTTTTGAAATATTCCGCCGGAAGGGGGCGCTGCAATCGCGATTTTTGCGCCATTTTCAATATTGTACCGGCCAAAAGTATATGAAGTTATGCATCGAATTGAACCAAATATTTTGTGTAAGTGTATGGCTATGGTTAGTTGGTCCTCCCTGAATTTGAAAAAAATCAGGCGGAAGGGGGCACTGCAATAGCCAATTTTATGCCATTTTCATTATTGCACCACCTAAAAGTGTATGAAGTTAGTCCTAGAACTGAACTAAAATTTTTGTATATAATTATTCTTTGGTAAGGCAAATAGGTCCTCCCTGAATTAAAAAAAAAAATCTGCCTATCATTCTATTGTCCATCGGCTCATGTAGAGACGGTAATTCGTTTTTATTCCGATTAATTGATTGAAGCAGAAATTTAAGATGATAGCCAAAGTTCGTATGTTATTGAATTAACATTATTAAAACATTAAAATGAGTAATTATTTTTTAAAAATATTAAAATGTACGTATGAGATAGAAGAAAGTTTTGGGATTGGCACATCCAACTAGTTTTGAGATAAAATCATTGCAGAAATCTTAAATAAACCTTGACAGAAGTGCCACCTCTTGAGCGATTTACTCCAAAATTGAAGAATACTAATTTATGTCAGAGGCTTAACTGAATCTGTAGTTTGATAAAAATTCGTGTATTAGTTCCTGAGATAGAGATAGAGCAATAACACAGGCCTACAAAAAAAAATTTTTTTTTTTTTGGTGCCTGAGATTTTACAACTGATTTTGGGTATTTTTGGGACGCTGATTTCAAATATGCAATCAGTTTTTCTCTATCAGCTCTACTTTTTTAGATATGCAAAGCGAACTAAATATTTTTTAGAACTAAAGTGACCTTGAACACTTAAACTGATCTTATGATACATAGCCCTGTAACGACGCTCAAGGCGATTAGAAGGACGTTGAAATACCACAAGATCTTGAAAAAAAGAAATGTGCAAGCAAAATTGAAGATCTGCTCATCCTTATGATTTCGCGCAGCTCATCCATAAAGCCAAATGTAAAAGCCTCCAAGAGATAAGATTAGTTTCAGAGTTCGCTCCATGGAATCAAAACTGGCTTTCTTTGACTTTCTAAAGTTTTTGAACTTCCATGATATTTGTGTTTAAGGTAGAATTCGTATCAATTTAACGTAAAACTCGTAGTGTTGTAGATTGTTGTGTTTGCGTTGTAGAATGGAATTTAAATGAGTTCAAGTAGAAAAAGTTGTATAAATCATCCAGATAAGTTTTACTACATATGCGGAGAATAAAAGTTGAAAGAACACAGAAAATATGTTACTGACTTTGTAAAGAGAGCTTATCTTGGATACTTTGGGGTTAGACTTGGTGATCAGGATAAAATCTGCGCACCGCAACAGGTTTGCACAAACTTGTACAGGGCATTTATGACAGTGAGCTGATGGAAGAGAATAAGTCTCAAATTCGGTTTACCAATGATTTGGAGAGAACTTCAAAACCATTTCAATGACTATTATTTCTACCTAGCACTGGAATACTATTTAAATTAATCGAAACAATTGTAATAAGAAAACTTATCCTGATATAGTGTCTTCAAGACCTCCCACTTCCTCACTCAGAGGAACTACCGATCCCAACGTTTCATCAGCTACCAGAGCTTAGTAAGGATGAATATTGTCCTTCTGATCATCTTTTAGATAGCTGTGAAGGTAACAGTGATTATGAGGAGACGTCATCAATGCCTAAATTTTTCAACCAAGTTGATTTAAATGATTTCAAAAGAGATTTCAATGTTTTAAAAGAAGCTTCTGAATTACTGGTTGGTTTCAAGATTAAAAGACAAAAATTTATTAGAACAAAGAGCCAAACTTACATTTTAGAACACAAGACAAAATTGTCTACTACCCTACTTCTCTTTAAAAAAAAAACAATCTTGTATTTTGTCATGAATTTAGAGGACTGTTAGAAAAATTGGTTCTTCCTAAATATTCTCCAGATGATTGTCCTTGGACAGAAAAGAAGTTACACAAAATACTATTGTTTTTCTATTTTTGGGATAGCAGGGATAAAACACACCACTAGATTAGAAAAGAGAGGCCTAAGAAAGAAAACATGGATGTTGGAGAAAGGAATGTCATTAATAACACTTTAGTTGGGCGAAAGAAATCATACTTTCTGCACTGCATATCAAGCTCTGTCCTATGAAGCAGTTTGTTTAAATTCTCCATAAGAACGGGTCATGATTTGCATATATAAGGTAAAAACACCCGAATTGAGTTATGAAGATATTAAAGCAGGAATGTTTAACGGACAACAAATAAGACAACTGATTAAGAATCCTGCTTTCGTAAATTCAACGAATGAGGCTGAATAAAAAGCCTGGACTTTTTTTGTGGCTGTTCACAAAAACATTCCGGGCAAATGCAAAGGAGAAATCTATGTAGAACTGGTAAATGAAAAGCATAATAGTTTTAAATCTCTTGGGTGTACTAGGAGCATTAAAGTGCACTATTTACATTGCCACTTAGAGCATTTTCTTGAAAATAAAGAAGGCACAAGTGATAAACATCCCGAAAGATTTCACCACAATATTAAGACTATGGAGGACCGCTACCAAAAAAGATGAGATATGCAAAGAGTTTCAAATTACAGTTTGAGTTTAAAAAGACACTGCTCTAAAATATATTCCAGAATGTCACGGAAAAGAAGCTTCCGAAGCATTCAATGAGTATCAGTTTCATCAGTGACGTTTTTCTCTATTTTTGTGAGTAAAAATATTTGTACAATATAATTAAAAAAAAAAAATTCGATATGTGTATATCATAATAATAAAAACTACCATTTGTGTATTATAAAAAATAAATTCCTGTATTTATTTTGTTTTTACATACATTTTTTAATACATGGATTTACCTTAAAATAATGAAACATATATTTCACAAAAAGTTGTTTATCTTAAAAAACTGAGCTGATAGAGAAAAACTAATGCCATATTTGAATTTAGGACATCAAATTCATATAAAATCAGCTAAAAATACCCCGGCACCAAAACAGCTGTTGGCCAGTGTAATCATAATAACGGTGCATAGCAGTGCCATTTTTTGGGCGATTTACACCAAAAAGTAATCAGCACCATTTTATATCAAGGACTAACAGAATCGGAAGATTTATGAAAATCCGTCCATTAATTCTTGAGCTATAGCTATTGCGGAAATCGCGAATAAGGAAGCCAGCGCCAGCTAATGGGTGATATGCACCGAAAAACTAATCAGCTCTAGCTTATATCAAGGTCAAACTGAATCTAATAGTTTCTGAAATTCCGTGCATTAGTTCTTGAGATAGAGCGCCCATGAAATTTTTGTCACATACGGATTCACAGACTCACAGACAGACAATTTGTAAAAACATGCTTTTCAGGTCGTCTCACAGTGGAGCAAAATCCCGAAAAGCTGGCCAAAATATGAAAATGTTATTCAAATTGTACGAAAATTCGTATACAGGTGTTTTTGAGGATGCTAAGTAAAAATACAAAATTTAAATTAAAAAAAAAATGGCAGATACAATACGGCGGAACAAAAATTAAAATGTCTCGAAAGTTATTCAATTTGTATAAAATTTCGTAAACTTTTCAGGATGCTAATTAGGATTCAAAAGTTAAACTTTAAAAATAAATAAATAAATAAAATTCCAAATTAAAAGTAAAAACAATTAGATTTAAATAATATTTAAAATTTCAATGCTAAACATAAAAAGGAATTTTGAAGGAGCCAAGACATATTTAATCGAAATTAATTAATGGAAAGTAAAATATTAGACTGTTTAATTTTTATATTATTAAAATAAAAATGGAAATATATTCCAGAGATTCACTTTTAGAATCAACTGTAGTATAATAAAAAGATTCTTCAGAGGTCGAGGTGTCGAAATAGTTAGGAGAACTTGTTGGTGGTATTAGAAGATCTTGTGACTCTTAGGATCAATGATTTTAATTTGTTTTGCGATAATTTACCTAAACTGGAAATGAAAGAATCTGATGATATTAAAAGACATAAAAATATCTTTTCTTTTCGCGCTACTGCATATTTGTCATAAATCTTCCCGATGCCTTTTGATCAGTTTGTTGCATGATTCTTGAGTATCTTATGGCATTTGACAAATAAGCAGTAATGAAGATAATGTTATTTCTCATTAATAAGTAGTTTGTGTTCTGAAGTAGGCATACAGTACTAGGGATGTAGTTCAAATCTACGAGCTGTTTGTAAAGAAAAATCTTCGAAATATATCAAATAAATGACATGGCTACAAGAAATTACTTATGGCATAGAATCGTTTAATCAAATCTTCGTATACGCTTGTTATAGAAGTACAAATAATTGCTTTTCAAAGAATGGTTAAATTGTATTGCCATCATTTGTGCTTCCAAATCTGTTATTTGGTTTCTCGACGCGAAGTCTTAATTGTAAATGAAATATTTTTTGCATATTTTATTTTGCGATTTCAGTGTTCTTATTTTCATGCAGAGTACGAGCTTTCCATTTTTCTATGCAGTTTGTCTGCTATGTGGAAGCCCTCTCAAAATATCTTACCATGTAACGTAGATATTCTGAATTCTAAATTATCTCTATCCAATTTAATTAAAAAGTGCCATATCGGTAAGAAGCTATTTTGATATTGTCTGATATAGGTAGCAACGTTGAGTATTACACTAATTCGTTGTTAAAGACTATTTCTTCTGTATCAGTGATTGTATTAAAAGAAATAAGTTAATTCACCTGGTGTTTAATACAATCCCATTCATTGACATTAGCTTCCGTATTTCTTGAAAAAGAAAATGGATCTTGATTGGCCCGATAAAATCAGTGAAATGAAGATCTCGGAATTTTCAAATTGACGATTCATGATTTATTCGCAATATTTATGTATTCTAGTAGCACGGGAGAAGTGAAAAATATATTAGAACCTCCTCCCATCTTCATAGAGAAATATTTGTTTAAATGTACTTTGAATACATTTGCAATCACATCCTTATTTGCAAACCAAATCCAAATTGCTAATGTAGGTGAAAGTCATATTCATAATGATTTTCACTCGCATTAATGAAATACAATACGCTCAGTAGTTTGATCTAGCAAATATTGCCATTGACAAAATAATTCTTCTAATTACAATAGAACAAACAAAATTACTACCTATAAAGATAAGAAAATGTTATTCTATCGGATCAATAATAGAGAATTATTTTCATTTTTTTCATTCACTAAGCTTACTTATCAAATTAATTTAAACTTATGATTATAGTACTTATTTACAATATAATAGGTAATAAACTATTACAAAATTGAATAATTCAAAAATTTGAAAGATATTTATCAGCTAAATTAATGTGAAAAGAACTCAATTTCAGAAATTTCGAAACGGCCGAAAAAGTGGCATTTTTACTTGGAGTTACTAAAATATGCGTGAAATGCAGAATGGCAGTTTTTGGCAGCTGGTTTTTCATGAATTATTAGACAATAGCCCACGTTATTATTTCCATTAAATTTCGTTGCGGAACACTGTGGAACATTTAAACTTTTTGATGTTTGAAAGCAAAAAAATAAAATATTTTCTTCAATATTTTATCAAAAATGACTATGAATTTATTAATTTTATGTGCTTAGTATAAATTTGGTAATACATGCAAATAAAGTACACACTTTCATAGTGTGAATCCATTTCAAATCATTAAAATCGGATAATATGATAAAATGTAGCGTGCGTTTAGACGAACTATTGTTTTGCTGTTTTTGTTCGCTCCAAATGATACTCCTTCAAGCATCATTTTTGAAATAATGCTGTTTCTAAGGGCGAAGCAAAAGTCTTTTTTTAAATACAGATTCTGACTCTCCAAACATTATTCTAGCCGACTATATAATCAAAATTCCCTAAATCGTAACTTCATTTTTCGACTTTTGGCCAGCTTTTTGGGTTTTGTCCCCACTGTGCGTCTGGCCCCTAAAACGTGTAATTCCATCGAAAACAGGAATTCGAAAATTTTTCACTAATCCAATACTTTCTTCTTGTGTAGACAGAAAAACTAAAATTTACCCATTCTCAAACTTCGTAATATAAGGCGGTAGGTATAATACTTCGTAAGATAATTGTCACTATCATAGCTATCATATCAGGTTTTTACCAAAAGTGAATATAATTTGTGAATGTAAGTTTTCATAATTTTATTCACAAAAAGTCAAAAATAAACGAATAATATTTTTAATATACATTTAAATATTTATGAACAGGAAGAACCGAAATACCTTCTTATAACACCATAAGATATATACAGGGTGATTCAGCTCGTCGGTGACAAACTTTAAGGATCGATAGAGCACACCTAGACGAACATTTTTGAATAGGGAATGTAGGGTCCCTGACGCGATGGTAAGGCGCTAGGCGCTTTCGAAAATTTGGGTGCCGAAATTCGAAACGTCATAAAAACTAGGGAAATGGTTAGATTTTCTTGCTTGTTGCGTCGAAATGATTCTGTTTGTTTAGACTTTCTTCAGTACCAATTTGATAAGCGTATCTCTTAAAACATGGATAGGGGGCGCTGCAGACTTTGGAGAGCTAGACAACAACTTTAAGCCCGTTATTTTGATAATTTAACACATGCTCGCCAAAGTTTATACTCTAACTTAAAGTTTGAACCCAAAAGTAGAGCCCTGCAAAAAGCGTAAGAGCCGGAATAAAATGTCAAAGTACAGGGTGGTCGAAACTCGAAGGCTCCTAAGAGATAAACAAACAGATTTCTTGACTTATGGCATGCATTTTCATGATTCTGTTTGCTGGGGCTCTCTGAAACTCAGTTGAACGGTACAAAAAGAAACATCGATAGGGGGCGCTTTGGGCAAAAAACATAATTCGTTGACATTTCGGACGCTAACTGGAAACGGGGCGCTACGATCAGTTAGTAATAATGAAAACACATTTTCTACCTCTGCTCAACACTTCTGAATAAATTTAGACCAAAAACATCAATGATACTGGAAATTTATTTACAAAAAATAACACTACAGAAGATGCTCGAAATTTCGACCTTGGGCCATGATGCAGGCTTCGCACCTCCGTCGCATTGAGGAGTGTGTGTTTCCAACAATGCCAGGAGTATCTCTGATCTGCCCTGCAGCTGCCACAATGCGCGCCACAAGTTCTTCAGCACTGCTGACAGGTGTATGGTATACCTCGGCCTTCAGGTAACCCCAAAGGAAGAAATCCAAGCAGGTGAGGTCTGGTGATCGGGCAGGCCAGTGAACTGGACCCCCACGCCCGATCCACCGCTGGCCATACCTTGCGTTTAGATGGAGACGCACGTCGTTCGTGTAATGGGCCGGAGCTCCATCGTGCTGGAACCACATCTGGCGACGCGAACCTTCGGGTACGTGCGCCTCCTCCAGAAGCTGCGGCAGCACTTGATCCAGGAAAATCAGGTAATTTCCACCTGTCAGCCGTTCAGGTAACAAATAAGGGCCAATGAGGCAATCCCCCAGAATGCCGGCCCACACATTTACTGAGAAACGCTCCTGGGCTGCTCGGCTTCTGGTTTCATGTGGATTTTCATCACACCACACATGACTGTTGTGGGCGTTCCACATTCCCTCCCGGCTGAAGGTGGACTCGTCCGTAAACAAAATGCTGTTTACAAAACGGGGATCCCTGGATCTCATCGCCAAGTACCATCTTGAGAATTCCACTCGAGGGCCAAAATCCTGCTCTCTGAGCAACTGCACCCGCTGGATGTGGTAGGGGTGCAGATTCCGGGAACGTAAGATGCGCCACGCAGTTGCTTGCGAAATGCCAACATGTCTGGCGATATCTCTCGTGCTAAGACCTGGGTTGTCCTCAACCAGGTTAAGCACAGCCTCTTCGTTGTCGGGGGTGCTCACTGATCGGTCCCGTTCAGGCCTGCCTCCGTCGAAAGATCCCGTTGTGGACAACCTCTGGTGTACTCGAGCGAAGAAGGCATGGCAGGGGATTTGCCTGTTGGGGTAACGCTCGGCGTACAACCGCTGAGCGGCTCGTCCATTACAACCAGCAGCGCCATACGCCAAATGCATGTCAGCCAATTCAGAGTTTGTGTACCGTTCCATCCTACTACCGATCTGCAGACAAGTAACCAAGCTTAAGTAGGTACCGCACGTTCAAAAGACGTGTCTGCGCATACAACTACGTCATCTCGCGCTGTCGTCTACGCATTACGTATCTTTTGCATATCGATATGGTACGATCGATATGGTATATCTTTCGATATGGTATCGATATGGTATATCTTTTGCATAAATCAGCAAAAAGCACCTTATGTAAATTTTATTGCGCGCATTGTGCATGATTGAAACCAGCTATGTTTGTTAAAAAAAAAAAAAAACTGCAGTTTTAATAGCTTCTTATGATAAGTAAATTACTCTCTTGTTTTGTTTCTAACTGATCGTAGCGCCCCGTTTCCAGTTAGCGTCCGAAATGTCAACGAATTATGTTTTTTGCCCAAAGCGCCCCCTATCGATGTTTCTTTTTGTACCGTTCAACTGAGTTTCAGAGAGCCCCAGCAAACAGAATCATGAAAATGCATGCCATAAGTCAAGAAATCTGTTTGTTTATCTCTTAGGAGCCTTCGAGTTTCGACCACCCTGTACTTTGACATTTTATTCCGGCTCTTACGCTTTTTGCAGGGCTCTACTTTTGGGTTCAAACTTTAAGTTAGAGTATAAACTTTGGCGAGCATGTGTTAAATTATCAAAATAACGGGCTTAAAGTTGTTGTCTAGCTCTCCAAAGTCTGCAGCGCCCCCTATCCATGTTTTAAGAGATACGCTTATCAAATTGGTACTGAAGAAAGTCTAAACAAACAGAATCATTTCGACGCAACAAGCAAGAAAATCTAACCATTTCCCTAGTTTTTATGACGTTTCGAATTTCGGCACCCAAATTTTCGAAAGCGCCTAGCGCCTTACCATCGCGTCAGGGACCCTACATTCCCTATTCAAAAATGTTCGTCTAGGTGTGCTCTATCGATCCTTAAAGTTTGTCACCGGCGAGCTGAATCACCCTGTATATACTCTAAAAACTAAAGAGTTGGCTTCTCAGGAAAGAGCTGTAATTTACTGGATCGCGAATGAGCTGTTTTTTTTTTTTTTTTTTTTTTTTTTTTTTTTTTTTTTTTTTTTTAACGTTATACTCATCTTGATTGAAATTGCCTTTTTAAGTTGTTCATCTTGATTTAAATTTCTTAAAAAAAAAAAAAAAAAAAAAAAAAAAAAAAAAAAAATTCATTCCAGTTATTTTAACTTTTTATGAGAAACTGACTTTCAAACCATGAGATGAGTGGATTTCGGTTCAACTTGAATTTTTTTGAGGCTGAGGTTTTAAAAGAGTATATATTAAAGAACATAGAAATTAACGTCTGAATCTGACTTTCAAACCATGAGATTAGTGGATTTCGGTTCAACTTGAACTATTTTGAGGCTGAGGTTTTAAGAGAGTATATATTAAAGAACATAGAAATTAACGTCTGAAACTGACTTTCAAACCGTGAGATGAATGGATTTCGGTTCAACTTGAACTATTTTGAGGCTGAGGTTTTAAGAGAGTATATATTAAAGAACATAGAAATTAACGTCTGAATCTGACTTTCAAACCGTGAGATGAATGGATTTCGGTTCAACTTGAACTATTTTGAGACTGAGGTTTTAAGAGAGTATATATTAAAGAACATAGAAATTAACGTCTGAATCTGACTTTCAAACCATGAGATTAGTGGATTTCGGTTCAACTTGAACTATTTTGAGGCTGAGGTTTTAAGAGAGTATATATTAAAGAACATAGAAATTAACGTCTGAATCTGACTTTCAAACCGTGAGATGAATGGATTTCGGTTCAACTTGAACTATTTTGAGACTGAGGTTTTAAAAGAGTATATATTAAAGAACATAGAAATTAACGTCTGAATCTGACTTTCAAACCATGAGATTAGTGGATTTCGGTTCAACTTGAACTATTTTGAGGCTGAGGTTTTAAGAGAGTATATATTAAAGAACATAGAAATTAACGTCTGAATCTGACTTTCAAACCGTGAGATGAATGGATTTCGGTTCAACTTGAACTATTTTGAGGCTGAGGTTTTAAGAGAGTATATATTAAAGAACATAGAAATTAACCTCTGAATCTGACTTTCAAACCGTGAGATGAATGGATTTCGGTTCAACTTGAACTATTTTGAGGCTGAGGTTTTAAAAGAGTATATATTAAAGAACATAGAAATTAACGTCTGAATCTGACTTTCAAACCGTTAAATGAGTAAATTTCGATTCACCTTGAGCTATTTTGAGGCTCAGGTTTTAAGAGAGTATATATTAAAGAATATAGAAATTAACGTCTGAGTGTATTTCATTATTTATTAAAGGTACATATAATTTAAGACAGACACAAACGCAATTAATACAATAACCCATGAAAAATTAGCGTGGGCCAGGAATCGAACCTGGGTCTATAGCGTGCCGTGTTGTCGCTCTACCATCTAAACTACCCTGGCCGATGTCCTATCCCGGTAATTTTTCACTAATAAATCATGTTGGGAAACATCGATGGATTATTGAAATTATTCATCATATTTCCCGTCAATCCCATGAATTGTGGTTACCTGCCGATGAAGTTCCCCAACATGATTTATTAGTGGAAAATTGCTGGGTTAGGTTATCGGTCTGGGTAGCTTAGATGATTGAGCGACAGCACGGTACGCTGTAGACCCAGGTTCGATTCCTCGCCCCGGCTAATTTTTCACTCCATGTTAGGTTACTGTAATAATTGCGTTTATGTCTGTCTTAAGGGGGCTCAGGGGTTAAAAACTTTTCAAAAAATCGATTTTTTTTTTTTTTTTTTTTTTTTTTAATGATCTAGTTTTATTATACAATTAATTCTAAACTCAATGCAAAAAACCGCATAAAAATATTTGCATTTTTAACGGAGTTATAAGCATTTATGCATCAACACTTTCATAGCCGCACCCATATAATTTCAACTTTAAATCGCGTTTTCTCAAAACTTGACTTTTGACGACTAACACCAAGATTAAAAAAAAAAAAAAAAAAAAAAAAAAAAAAAAAAAAAAAACTATTTGATGGAATGACTTATTTATTTATTTATTTTATTTTATTTTATTTTATTTTATTTTATTTTATTTTATTTTATTTTGCATGCGTATAACATTATTATTTATAGAATGAATTAATATAGTTTAGATAGTTTAATATTTTGAGTATTTTTAATGTAAAAAAAGTTGTATTTTTTAGGAGTTTTTTAAATTTTCATATTTGAGAGTTTTTTATAATGTTGTATTTGAGTGATAGTTATATCCTTAATTCATTCTATAGAGTAAAGTTTCCGGATCATTTTAAAGCAAAAATCAGGTTCTTATGTCAATTCAACGTTAAGATATCTTGGTGTTGGTGATATAACGCATTTTTTTTTTCGAAAATTGTGTTACATAAATTTTGCTATATTTTTTGTTATAGTACGTTGAAGTACTTCATTTTATAATTTATAAGACTACAAACATACCTTTAAAATACCAGAAAGTTTAAATTAATTACATTGAATACTTCTGTTTTTATATGGACTCGAAGCAAGAGCTCTGTTTTCATGTTTTTCCGTATCGATCAGCCCCTGAGCCCCCTTAAATTATACGTACCTTTAATATATATGCATACATATATATACATGTGCCTAATCTTTCAAACCATCTTTCTGTGTTAAGTGCAAAGTAATCGTGCTTGTACTGTGAAAGACTGATTTAAATATATGTAACAGTAAATAATTTATTTTCAAAATTAAAATTTATCTATCTTTAAATTGTACAAGTTAATACTATATTAAATTATTATAAGAATTTTTTTCAAATATTTTACTATTTCTTACATATTTTTATTAATTTACATAATATAAATTACGAAACTGTTTCACATACAATATATGAATATTTAATTATGAATATTTAATTAAACTCTCCTTCTAAATTATCTTCCTACGACAGTAAAAAAAGAATTCCGTGTCTTTAATTAAAATGAAATTTTATTGTGCAGAAACTGCCGAAATAGAAATCATTTATCATGCTTAACGGGAATTTTTTCTCAGCTCTTTCGGAAAATGTGGCATATTTTTCTCATATAATTTTACCAACATATTGTTTGCTTAGTTAAATTATGTTTCATATTATGCATGGAAAGCTTTTTTGTAAACATATCTGTGACATCGTGGAAGCAATGACGAACATTTTATGTTTCTACGAAAAATATTTTGCATATTTTTTAGTTTAGAGAAGGAAATAAAAATAAACAAATATAGAATAGGTAATAAATAGACAAAAAAAAAAAACTAATTTAACAAATCGTCACCTGAGAATAATAAGGTTCTATCTGTGTTTTTGAAAAAATTGACTTACCGATATAGATAGGTTCTATTTGTATCTATAAAGGCATTTTTGCATCAAAATGATGTTATATATAACTTATATATGACCTTACAGTCATAATATGACATTATTTTAATCCAGAAACGCCTTCATAGATACAAATAGAACCTTTCTATATCGGTAAGTCATTTTTTTCCCCAAAAACATAGATAGAACCATATTATTCTCAGGTGTCGAAATTACAACGACCATTTAGAAAAGGATATTTTCAAAGACTAAAATTTTAAACTTATAAATAAATTCTGTATGTAAAAAAAAAAAAAAAAAAAAAAAAAAAAAAAAAAAAAAAAAAAAAAAATAATAATAATAATAATAATAATAATAAACTTCATTTTTATTATGATTAAAACATGGCTTATAACATAGTCATACATTAAGTACGACATAGATTAAATATTAATATTCCTGGATCAATCATAAACAAATTTTAAATCAAATTTTATTTTTAAAATTCTCGGTACTGCAAATTTTTAAAATTGTAAATACGTACATTTTCAATTTTTCCATCGTCGTATAGGGAAAAAATGTACTTTTAAACGCAGTTTGTTTGAAAGATGTATTTCAATTTGTTTTTGAGTTATTAATTTGTTTTTGGTTTATAATAATATTTTTTGTCATTGTGGCAGCAGTTTGTTTGTTTGTATTTATGTCGGCCGATTATCTACCTGTGGGATATAGACTCTAAGGGGAGGGATGCCCTCCGTGCGGGTCTTTCTAAGGGAACCTAACCCGTATTTATGCAAGGAAATCAAAGGTTAGAAGAAAACCACGGAAAACTCCGAACGGTTAGGCTGACGGCCGCGATTAGATTCGAACTCAGCACCTGCCGTCTACCAGTTGAGAGGTCAGGACCTCTCGGCCACTGGTGGGGCCAATGTTGCAACAGAAGTGTTCCAGTTCTGGACATTAACCATCGACCAATAAAAAAACAAACGAAAATGGGAACATCGCAAAGATATAGATATGTTTTAGATATCTCTAGACAGAAAGCAACACGCATTTTCCAAATGGTTAATAGAAAAGGAAAGATATATTTCTCTTGGCAGTAGAAAACATTTCTATGACTTTAATTAAAATGAAATATGAAGATGCAGGAACTGTCAAAATAAGAATCATTTATTAAGCCTAATGAAAACTTTTGCTGAGCTCTTTCAAAAAATCTGGTATATTTTCCTCATATAATGTTAGCTTCTTATTATTTACTTTGTTAAATTATATTTCATACTATGCAAAAAAAAGCTTTTTTGTAAAGGTATCTGTGACGTTCTCGAAGCAATGACGAAATTTTTATGTTTTTAGGGAAAAAAATTAGATAATCTTAAGTTTAAAGTAGGAAATAAAAATAAACAAATATAAAATAGGGAGTAAATAGACAAATAAGAAATAGGGAAAGAAATAAATGAATATCAAATTGGGAATTATATCTTTCTTACGGCAATAAAAAGAATTATATTTATTCAATTAAAAGAAATTTCATGGTGCAGAAACTGTCAAAATAACAATCGTTTATCAAGCTTAACGAGAGCATTTGTTCAGCTTTTTCGAAAAATTTAGTATATTTTTCTGATATAATATTAGCGCCATATTTTTCCCTTTGTTAAATAATATTTCACACTATGCATAAAAAGGTTCATTTATAAACATATCTTTGACAATGTCGAATCAATGAAAAAAAAAATTATATTTCTATAAAAAAATAATAATAACATTAATTTCAGCTTTTAAATGGGAAATAAAAAAAAGCAAGTATAAAATAGGAAATAAAAGAGACAAATAAAAAAAAAGTAAATAAACGAATATAAATTTGGGAATGGTACCTTTCCCATGGCAATAGAAAACTACTCCATGTCTTTAATTAAAATAAAATTTCAGGGTGTAGAAATTGTCGAAATAGGAAAAATTTATCAAAGTTAACGAGACTTTTTGCTTAGCTCTTTTGATAAATGCGGCATGTTTTATCCTTACAGTTTTACCGCCTTTACTTTGTTAAATTATATTTTATAATATGCATGAAAAGCTTTTTTGTAAACGTAGTCCGTAAAATCGTCGAAGCAGTGATGAAAGTTTTATGTTTTATTTCAATAAAAATTTCATATTACTTGAGAGAGGTGTTACAAAAAATTAAAAAGAAATAACATTGACAGATATCATATGCGCACCACATTTGCATGTGCTTTTTTCTTCGCCAATTTGGCATTGCGCGTCTGTGCCAAGGAGAAGATCCGTATAATAAGTTTATAATGTTGCAAATTCCCCTCGGACTAAAGGATTAGTCCGGTAGCGTATGAGAAGAAATTTACCCACTGAATCAATTTAAGTGATTAAATAGTATTTATTTACAAAAAGTCTTATTTAAATTATAAAATTATTCAGTCGTGCATTTTTTTCAGGGGTGAGTTCTGAGTCTTGTGCGAATGTTCCCGGAACACAGAAGGTTTCAAATTGTAGTCTTACGGTCTTTAGATTCACCAATTCACGTGGTCATATGCACAAAGGTCTCCGTGGACCTCGACGAATTTTCATTCCTTCCCTCCTCCTTGTACGAGGAAATTCTTTCTCAAGAATCTCACTGGACTGCCTGTCTGGTCCCAGGCTTTTCCACCACACACAACAAAACTCTCTTTTTTCTCGTGTCCTCCCTTGAAAAGCAACCTGAATAGGGAGGGACCCTCTAGAACCTATTAGAGCACCTCCACATGATGTTAGCCTTAACGTTTTCTATAATTGGTCACCTGAAAATGCTGAGGTCATATACAAACTACCGTGAGAAAAACTAACACCTGTCGGGTTTCAACATGAAAGCATTCCGCGGCACCTTTAGACAAATTCTGAGAAAGATAATTGCTGTCTAAACCAAAGTGCTCTCTTGTAAACGAAAAAACTTCAACTTGGGCGGCCCAATATATCTAAGAAACAACACAATGACAATCTCCCTCGTAGGCAATTCAATCTGTAAAGTTCAATTCTTTACAATAACAACTAAGAATGTCTTTGTTAAAAATACAAGTTTATAACAATTGTTAGGAAAATAAAATGGAAAAAGTTTAAGATTTCAGTAAAATGTGCTGATTAAATTATACAACTGCATGCATTAAACATGGCTGTATTACTGTTTAGGATTTATTATGAAAATTATATTTACTGTTTTGTTACTTATCAAGTTTATTACTTATAATTGTTTATTTATTGTTTAGTTTTTTTATTAAATTCATGTTTATTTACTGTTTTTTTTTATTTTAATCCTTTAAATTATTTTTATTATATATTATATCATTAATTATTTATATCAAACAATCATTTATTTACTTTTATTATTCCCTTTCTTAAAATACTCGAATCTCTTTCATTTTTTCACGTTATTTTATTTTTATATTTCAATAAAAAAAATCGCGCCCTGTTATTACATGTAATTTTTAACTTATATTCAAAAACAAAATCTTCGCCAAATTGGCAAAGAAAAAAGCACGTGCAAATGTGGTGTGTATGTGACATCTGTACCAAAGAAATATCATTGACAGATTTCGGCTCCATCTAATAAGAACCATAATCATAATAACCATAATCCATATTCTTATTAGATGGAGGCCGAAATCTGTCAATGATATTTCTTTTTAATAGTTGTAACACCTCTTTTAAGTAATATAAAATTTTTATTGAAATGTTTATATAAAAGATGAAGATCTTAAAATCTTGTGATTTAAAAAAAAAAATCTAATGGATTTAATAAACTTTTTATGAAAATTTTATGTTTCTATGAAAAATATTTTTGATAATTTAAAATTTAAAGTTGGCATTAAAAAATAAGCAAATATAAAATAGGGAATGAATGAATAAATATGAAATAGAACAGGAAATAAATGAATACAGTCAAACCTCGTTAACATGAACACGCTTAACGTGAATTACTTTCAACATGAATTGCTTTCACAGTCCCCTATAAAGACGAATACAAAGATATGATACTGATAACATGAATTACTGTTAAAATGAACAAAATTTTGATTCCGCTTGAGGTTCACGTTAAGGAGATTCGACTGGATAAAATTGGAATGATATCTTTCTTACGGCAATAAAAAAGAATTTTATGTATTCAATTAAAACAAAAGTTCATTGTGCAGAAATTGTCAAAATAAGAATCATTTATTAAGCTTAGTGGAAAAGATTTGCTAGCTTTTTCAAAAAATCTAGTACATTTATCTCAAATAATTTTAACATCTTATTTTTCACTTTGTTAAATTATATTTCATACTATGTATAAAAAGTTTTTTCGTAAACATATCTGTGACATTGTCGAATCAGTGACAAAAATTTTATGTTTCTATAAAATAATAATAATAATAATAATAATAATAATAATAATAATAATAATAATTTTATGTTTTAAATGGGAGAAAAAACAAGTATAAAATAGGAAATGGTTGGTTGGTTGGTTGTATAGGTTTTAATGGGACAAAATCCCTTGAGGGACATGCTGCGCCAAACCAAAGACAAAATTGTAAGAATGATAGGAGACAGCGTCAAAATATCTGGATGGGGGCTTCCCGTAAACTAGGAAATAAAAGAGACAAATATAAAATAGGAAAGTAAGTAAACGAATATAAAATTGGAAATAAAACCTTTGCCATAGCAAAAGAAAACAGTTCCATGTCTTTAATTGAAATAAAGTTTCACGATGTAGATACTGTCGAAATAGGGATCATTTATCAAGCTTAACGAGAATTTTTGCTCAGCTCTTTCGAAAAATGTGGTGCATTTTTCTCTTATAATTTTAGCGTCTGATTTTTCAATTTGTTAAATAATATTTCACACTATGCATAAAAAGGTTCTTTTGTAAACATATACAGTATGGAACCATTTATCCGGAAACAAGTTAACCGGAAAACCGGAATGATATTTCTAATAGACTGATGTTAGAATCTTTTTAGAAAAAAGTGTCATACACAATCAGCTTGACATATACATTACTTGAAACAATTGTATAGTGTGATAACAGCATCTAGTATTTGAAATACAATTATAGATTATAGATTAATAAATAATATTATAATATTAGAGATGTTTTCATTTTTATGCCGAGAAAACAGAAGAATTTTTGTTCAAGGGGTTTCCATAAATTATCTTCTTTCAAACTCTAACTATTGATCTTACTTGCATCAGATTCTTGGTTCAAGTAATCTAATAATCAATTTAAAATTAGAAGTAATACCACAACTACATATGTTTCACAAAACTTATCAAATGGATGCTGCTTTAATGCCCAACCAGTTAATCGGAAAAAACCAGTTATCCGGAATACATCTGACCCCAACCATTCCGGATAAATGGTTCTGTACTGTATTTGAGATTGAGGAATCAATGACGAAAATTTTATGTTTCTATAAAAAAAAATTAAATAATTTTAAGTTTTAAATGGGAAATAAAAATAAATATTTATAAAATAGGAAATAAAAGAGACCAGTATAAAATAGGAATATAAATAAACGGATATAAAATGTTAAATATTATCTTACCCATGGCAATAGAAAACAATTCCATGTCTTTAATTAAAACAAAATTTCAAGGTGCGGAAACTGTCTAAAAGGGAAAATTTTATTAAGCTTAGCTAGAATATTTGATCAAGTGTTTCGATACATCCGGTACATTTTTCCCATACAATTTTACAGTGTTATTATTTAATTTGTTATATAGTGTTTCATACTATGCATTAAAAGCTTTTTTTTAAACATATCTGTGACATTGTCGAAGTAAAGACGTAAGTTTTATGTTTTTATGAAACAAATTTTAAATTTTAAATTAAAATAATAATTAAAAAATATAAAATAGGTAATAAAATAGACGAATATAAAATAGGAAATGAAACAAATCAATATAAAATTGAAAATGAATGAATCGAAAAAAGAATAAAAATATTAAAGACAGTAAAGAAAATTTTAGATCAATTGGATAATGCGGATTAAAATTATGATAATTCATAATATTCTCCTTTTAAATTATATTTCCCACGGCAATAGAGAAGAATTCGATGTCTAATTTAAATGAAATTTCAGGGTGCAGATACTGTAAAAATAGGAATCATTTATCAAACTTAACGGGATTTTTTTCTCATTTCTTCCAAAAAATGCGGTATATTTTTCGTATATAAATTTATCGTGGTATTGTTTACTTTGTTAAATAATGTTTCATACTATATGTGAAAGGTTTTTCTGTAAACATATCTGTTACATAATCAAAACTATCACAAAAGTTTTATGCTTCTATGAAAAATATTTTAAATAATTTTAAATTTAAAGTGAGAAATAAAATAAAAAATCTGCATAAAATATTGAATATGTAGACGAATATAGCATGGAAAGGAAACAAACGAATATAAAGTTGGAAATAATATATTTCCTACGGCAATAGAGAAGAAATGTATATCTTTAATTTAAATTAAATTAAAGGGGCAGAAACTGCCAAAATAAGAATCATTTATCAAGCTTAACGGGATTTTTTCTCACTTCTTTCGAAAAGTGCGGTATATTTTTCGCATATATATTTATCGTCATTATGTTTACTTTGTTAAATAATGTTTCATACTATGTGTGAAAAGCATTTTTCATAAACATGTGACGTCTTCAAAGCATTCATGAAACTTTTATGCTTCTATGAAAAATATTTTACATAATTTTAAATTTAAAATGAGAAATAGAATAAAAAATCTGTATAAAATATTGAATATGTAGACGAATATAAAATGGAAATGAAACAAATGAATATAGAGTTGGAATGTTGGAAATAATGTCTTTCTTATGATAATAGGGAAGAAATTTATGTCCTTAATTTAAATGAAATTACGGGGGCAAAAACTGCCAAAACAGGAATCATTTATGAAGCTTAACGGTATTTTTTTCTCATTTTTTTGCGAAAAATACGGTATCTTTTTCGCATATAAATGCATCGTATTGTGTTTACTTTGTAAAACATTGTTTCATACTATGTGCGAAAAGCATTTTCGTAAACATCTGACGTCTTCAAAGCAATCACGAAAGTTTTGTGCTACTATGAAAAATATTTTAAATAATTTTAAATTTAAAGTGGGAAATATGTATATTTTTATATATATAATATTGAATAAGTAGACGGATATGAAATAGGAAATGAAATAAACGACTTATGAAGTTGAAAATAACATCTTTAATACGGCAATAGAGAAGAATTTTATGTCTTTAACCTAAATGAAATTTCAGGGTGCTGAAACTGTCAAAATGGGAATAATTTATCAAGCTTAAAGGAAATTTTTGTTGAACCCTTTCGTTAAATGTGGCAATTGTTTCTCATATAATTTTATCGTTGTATTGTTTACTTTGTTAAAATATGATTCATGCTATTCATAAAAATCTTTTTTGTAAACCTATCTGTGATATCGTTGAAGTAACGACAAAAGTTTTATGTTTCTAAAAAAAAAAAAAAAAAAAAAAAAAAAAAATTAATAATTTTATCTTTAAAGTAGGAAATAAAATAAACAAATGTAAAATAGGGAATAAATAGAAGAATATAAAATTGGAAATTAAATAAACTAATATAAAACAGGAAATAAAATAAACGAATTGAAAATAGATAGTAAAATTAAAAAAATAAAGAAAAATTTAGATACGCTATGGTAAATGCCGTTTAAAATTATGATGATTTATAGTGTTTAGATTCTGTTATATTTGTTCGTATTAAAAGAATAGGAACTACACCACTACAGTTGGGAAGTTTTGTTGGATATAAATAATTCTGTAATCTAATGAGGATATTATAGTAGAAAACTTTTCAATGGTGCTATTCGATGTATAATAGAGGTTAAATCTTCCCATTTTCGAGAAGAATAAATGTATAAAAAAAACCGCTGGTTATAATGACTTTAACGAAATAGACTTTTACTCTATTAACAAGGGTCTTAACATATAAGACACATTTTATTTTTCTTACCAGTATCTTTTGTCAATAATCGTCAAGAGACGTCTTTTTGAGAAATGCATTACAACTATATCATGAAGATTATTGATAAAAGATGTTGGTAAGGGGCCATCCGTCCCAAAAAATAATAAAAATATTAAACTGCATGCGAGAAAATTAAAAGTAACGCCCTATAGACTTAACATTAGCTTATGAATTTTTCCACATTACTGATGTATAAACACTTAAGTACGTAAAAAAAAACTTTTAGTTTTTTTTAATTTTTATTCTGTTGTCATTTAATCATTTCAGCTTTTTAATAATAGAGATATTTTACCACTAAAAGGGTTAAACACATAAATACATATACTCTATATAGATTATACATGTTTTACAGTTAAACTGATTGAAATTTGACATTAAATATTTATAGTTGACACTTTATAAACGATTCTGATCAAGTAAAATAAAAAACAATTAAGAAAAATCATGCGCTAAGCATAGATTATGGAACAATTTCCAACACTTTCTGGAATCTTTAAAAAAAATTTCATTATTTAAGGAAATAATGTATTACTGTCCATAGCCAAGTATGCCTTCCAATACTTTTGAACAGCCCTGTATTTGACCTATCTGTTGATATATATACCATATAATGGGAAAAATTTAGTTTAGCAAGAAAACGGCTAACTGGTTGAAATTTCTCTTTCAGTAATTCATGCTAATATATGGAAACATACTTGAATACCTTTGTTCAGCCCTGTAATTTACCTAGTATCTTTATTACATGCCAGTACTTTGCTAAAATGTAGTTGAAACAAAAAAACTCGTAAAACTACTTAAATTACATTTCCAGAAATTATCATCCCTGGAAGACCATGTACCCAATTCTTTGTGGGACCCTGTATATCATTTTATCTATATTCTACAAGCATTTCTTTGTAAACTGAAAGCAGTTCAACGTAAAAATGCTTAGCCTTTTTAAAAACCATCTTTAAGTAAATTACACTAATATCCAGTAACCTTTTATGTAATCCTGTATATCAACTTATAGCATTTATACACACCATATAAAATGCATACATTTAGTGAAACTTAAAAACGCATATCATAATTAAAAATACATTTTATCCATCCATCAGCCATCATCGATAATATACAATATTTCAAACAGAATATACTATTTGAAATCTTTTGTGTCTCCCCGTGAATGCTATGCATTTCATATCATGCGTAAAATAGTATATCTTAGCGTATCAACATATCAATTCTGGTACATGAAATCGTCATAATTAAAATATGTCGCAAACAATTTCCCCACTTTATTATTCTGTAATGAAATTCTTTTGTGTGGTCCTGTAAATGAACAACTATTATTTTTACTGCATATTTTAGTGCACTTTGCATATGCATATAAATTTGAATATGTTTGGCAGGGTTAACACCTTTAAAATTTCTTCGAAACGATTTTTCCCATAGGCCGCAATGTAACGGGAAACTTTTGACTAGCCCTGTAAACAGACTAATCTTGATAGAAACTTTATTTTCAATAGGGTTCGTGCTAGGATAGAAGTCAATAACATGTAAAATTTTCATTACAATCCGAGTATAGTTACGAGAGTTAGAGCGCGGACAGACGGACAGACAAAAGCGAATGCATTAAAATATCTGGCAGTAAAACTGATGGAATTGAGCTCACAGACTATTCACACTAATTATATGTCACAGCCTTATTTCTTTAAGGAATAATGCCTCTCGAAAAAAGAACTTAAAGGGAGGATTAGCTTCCCCATTTCCATCCTTTATACTTAATGATTGAACCCCAAAACTAACCAGGGATACGTCTTATCATAATGAAACTATATCCAAAATTCGAAGAAAATCGGGTAATTCTGAAGAAAATCCCAGTTATTTAATCTAAGAGTGGCTATCCCCCTTTCTCTCCTTTATACTTAACCCTTACACCCCCAAATCTATTCAGGCGTTTGCCTTATAAGAAAGAACCTATATCCAAAATTTACAGCTAATCAGATAATTCTGCATAAAAACCAATTTATCTAATTTAAGATACAGTTATTGCCTGTTTCCCCCTTTACAAGTAACAAAAGAACCCCAAAAGTAATCAGAGAAGCGTCTTCTCAGTATGAACTTTTTACCAAAAATTGAAGCAAGTTGGTTAATTATGCATGAAAAATTCATTTACCTAAATTAAGAGGGGTAGCCCACAGATCCCCCTCTGTATAATTAACCAATAAAGCCTCAAAAAAAAAAAAAAAAAAAAAAAAAAAAAAAAAAAAAAAAAAAAATTAGGGAAGCACCTTATCAGAATGAACCTATATCCAAAAATTGAAAGTTATCGGCAAATTTTGCGTAAAAAACCCATTTACCTACATTAAGGAGGTTACTTTCAATTCCCCTACTTTCTTTATACTTAACCAATGAACACCAAAAATTAATCATGGAGGTGCCTCATCAGAGTGATCCTATATCTTAAATTGACCAAAATCTGATTATTTTGCATGAAAAACCCATTTCTCTAAATTAAGAAGAGGATTAGCCTCCTGTTCCCCCTCTTATACTAACCCAATGAACTCACAAAATTATTCAGGAAGTGCCTTATCACAATAAACCTACATCTAAAATTGCAGCAAATCGGATATTTTTATCATGAGTTACCGTGTTACATAAGTACGTACATACTTACAGAACGGGCGGGCACATAAGCTCTCAGGCTTTGATAGCTGGAGAGCTAAAATTATTCACGACTTTAGAGTTATTATTATTATTATTATTATTATTATTATTATTATTATTATTATTATTATTATTATTATTATTATTATATAAAGTTTTTTACTTTCTTGTTGAAGTCAACAAAAAATATATTACGGTAAAAGATACATCAAAGTGATATAAAATGGTAAAATATTGCACAGTTGAAGAAACGTTGTCTAACTATCCAAGCACTTTCCAGAAAATGTTCACAGAGATATAATTACATTCTTTTTAGCATCGTATTCTTTTGTTCTAGCTCCTAAATTAAAAAAAATATATTCCAAGATTTTAATTAAAATAAACTTCAGCGAAAAAGCACGAATCGTCCCAATAGGCCTTTTAACCACATAAATTATGTCTTAGTTAATGAAAATAAACAATTTGGATCTGTCAGAAGTCAAAATTAAATATATATATATATAAAGTAGTAGTTTTTCGTTAATTAGTTCTTCTGTATCTTTTTATGTAAATAATGTTAAGTTATTATACTTTTGAAAGATTCATTAATATCTATGAATAACAAAATTAAATTTTACAAATTACTTGAAGATTCAAAGCAATAAGCAATTTTTTCGTTTCATAACTGTACTTTAAAAAAGAGAAATATTTCTTTATCTGGCACAAATTAGTGTAATCACGAACGAAAATATACTGGAAGACACAAAAGTCTACATACACTCATAAAATTATAAAAATCTAGCACAATACTGCTATTTTTTTTTGGGGGGGGGGGGTAATATTTTAGTAAACATTTCAGATATTAACTGATGTCCATTAAAGAAAATTTAAAAAAGACTCGTTAAAAGTTAGAGAAATTGTGCAAAAATCGATGTTAAACAGTCACAAAAATCTAAATACAAATAATGTATACTACATTTATGCAAAACTATGAGTTCAAAATTAAAAACTAATACTTTAAATTACAACTTTCTATAACTATAACTGCTTGCATTACTTTTGGCAATGGCAAAACAAGATTTTTCGTCACATCAGGAGTAATGTTCGATCATGCATGTCGTATTGCGATTATCAAGGTTTTTTAGTTTATTCTATCGTTACAAGAAAAAAATATTGGATTCGTGAAAATTTTCGAATTCCGTTTTTCGACGGATTTACACGTTTTAGGGGTCAAAGATTTCAAAAAACATATTTTTACAAAATGTCTGTTTGTGAGTCTGTCAATCCGTCTGTCTGTCTGTATGTATGTGACATAAATTTTGTGAGCGCTCTATCTCAAAAACTCATGCACGGAATTTCACAAAACTTTGGATTCAGTTAGACCTTGATATAAACTGGATCTGATTAGGTTTTGATACATATCACCTAACAAATGGCGCTTCTATGCTGCTTTTTTCATGATTTCCACAATAGCTATAGCTCAAGAACTAATAAATGGATTTTCAGAAAACTTTAGACTCCGTTAGTCCTTGATATAATATGGTTCTGATTAAGCTTTGGTGTAAATCGCACAACAGGTGGCGCTGCCATGTGGTATTATTCTTGATTATCGCAACAGCTCTATCTCAGGAAATAATGCACGAATTTTCACCAAACTTCAAATTCAGTTAGTCCGTGATATAAATTAGTATTCTTTAGTTTTTAGAGTAAATCGCTCAAAAAATAACGCTTCCATCCATTTTTTTTTTCACAACTTGTGCGGTAATTTTATCGTAAATACTAATACACGGATTTTCATCCAATTTCAGATTCAGTTAGAACTTGAAATAAGTTGTGGCAGATTAGATTTTGGTGTAAATTACCTAACCAATGATGCTGCTATGTTTCATTTTTCTGGAAGTATTAACGTGTATGAAGTAAAAGAAAGTTTTGGGATTGCCACACCCGACTAGTTTTACTTGTAACTGTGTTGTTGAATTCGATGATCCAATTAATTCCAAATATGCTCAATGGAATTTAAGTCTGGTGATTGGGGTGGCGAATATAGTTGCTTGGGTACATTATAAAGGAGTTATTCGTTTAAAATCTGAGCAATATCCTACATTTTTTTATCTTGTTGGAAGAATTAGCTATTTTCCAGTCTTAAATTCTGAACTGATAAGTATAAACTGCCCTGCAGTATTTTTAAATATTCAAATCGATCCATTTGTACCACCAAAAGGGCCCGACTTATGCAGGGGCATGCGGTACAATTGCTCTGGACCTCCCCCCCCCCCCTTTTAGGACCCTTTATGAGAATAATTAGGATTTTCACTAAAAAGTGCCAAATGATTAAAATTAACCAAAAGGGATCCTAATTCATATATTTTCCAACATTTAAGATGGTCAGAGTGATTCTTCTTCATCTCTTTGCTTCCAGCATCACATTCATCTATGCGAAAAACAAACTACATTAGAAAATTAATAATTAAAGTTTATTATAACAACTTACTATTCTATTGTTTCCAAAAGAAATTCCTTATTAACGTTTTCCTGGTAACGTAACAAGTTAAAACCATTAATCATGACAAATTTGCGACATGTTTCTTTTAGCCATCTTATAATGTACGTATAAATAAGCAAAGAAAAATTTTTCAAAAAGATACTTCTGTCAACCAATGTATCCTTTTTTTTTCTACAATTATCGTACTAGTACTTTTCTTAAAATTGTGACTATCTTTTTGTAATACCCTGTATAAAGCTGTGAACTGCGCTATAAAATTTATACATATATAAAATACGTATGAAATAGGTAGCTGCTTCCACATTATTAAGAAAAAAAACCGGTAGACAGAAGGGATTCCCCCCCCCGGAATGATGCTTGCCCCGGGGCCCCCATAGCCTTAGTCGGGTCCTGACCGTCAAAAACCACTAAATTAAGCTGTCCATTGAGCCCAAATATTATACTACCTCCGCCGCTTTTAACAGTTGGTGTCAAATTTTCTGGTTTCGTTTCCGAGGAATTTTTTTTTTTTTTCCATCAAATTTTTCCATTCTCATCACAGCCAAAAATATTATTTTTACACCCATCAGTAAATAACACTCATGATTAAGTCTGATCATTGATCAATAAATAGCACTTTCCAAAAGTCAAAGTCCTCATTTTCTTTAGATGCAAAATCTAGCCTTTAGGTTGTATTACAGAGGAAATGAGAGATTTACCATTGGAAACTTTACCAGTGAAGCCCGCCGATCGAAAAGTTTTACGAACAGTTTTTTGATTGCACTTTCTTTTCAATTTGTTTGAAAACTATATCGCAATTAGCTTTAAAACTGTGTCACATGTTTCTCTTTTTTATTGTTTATAGAATGATTTTTAAGCATGATTTTGTTAAATCTATTTCTAACACTTGCACATAGACGAAGTACAAAGACGATTATAAAATATAAATATGTTTCTATTTAAATTAATATAAATAAAACAGTTCAGTATTAGTTTCCGGATTATATTCCATAATAAAGTTTAATTTTTAACAACCCATAAATAAATAATAGTAAATTTATGACATGTAGTTTGGCCACTCTTAAACCACGGAAATTATCAGAATAGAAAAGGCTAGCGATCTTTGACGATTGCATCGACTTATTTCTGACATGAGACCAATACGAAATTATCGCTTTGAATAAATTTCAAAATTTTGTTTGAATACATAATTTCTAACAAGTAAAAATGACTGTTGGTGTTATTAGTGCAAAATCTAAAAAATATACATAAAATCAAAAAAAAATGTATAAATTTTAAATTTAAAAAACTGTATATGGTTTTCAACTGTATTTTGTAATCCGGGAGGCCTGGATTGGAATTCTTGTATTAAGAAATTTCATAATATTATTTTTATTATTAATGCTAATACTGTTAATGTATCATGTTTGCCTGTAAAACATGTTTGTTTAACCGAAAATATTTTCTTGAGAATTTATAACATAGTAAACCCCTATGCCAATAAAAAAAATATTCTTCTATCTCCACACATTAATATTTCAAAATTCGCTATCACAGGACCAAAATTAAATGAAAATCTATGCCTATTATAAGGATTCTAAAAGTGTAATTACGTTGAATTATGTACACTATATAAATATATAGTATAAGTTCTCACCCTCTCATATATCTGCAACAGAAAGAACAAAAAAGCGATATCTGTTGTGAGGTATACACCCAAGCCTAATAAGACTATATTTACGTGAAAGTGTAACAGAATATAAAATTCTACTAAATTCCATGCATTAGTTTTCGGACTATCTCTAAAATCGTGTAAATCCTGAAAAATTCAACATAGCAGCGCTAGCTGTTCGGCGATTTACTCCCAAATTTAATCAATAGGAACTCACGTCAATATCTAACTAATTCTGAAGTTTGATGAAAATCCGGGTATCAGTTCTTGAGATAGAGCAATTTGCGGAAATCGTAAAGAATTCAGAATAGCAGCACAATCTTTTACACGAAAATCTAATCACCAACAATTTATATTAATGTTCAACTAAATATGAAATTTGATGAAAATCCTTGCACTAGTTCTTGAGATAGAGTATTGCGGAAATCCGGAAAAAATGCAGTGTAGCAAGCCACCTGTTTAACGATCTACACCAAAAAGAAATCAGAACCAATTATACCGAGAACTAACTGAATCTAAAGTTTTATTTAATTCCGTTCATTAGTTCTTTAGCCATAGCACCCACAATTTTTTACACAATTACAGACATTTTCTAAAAACAGTCAAATCATGTTCAGGACCTTCTAAAACGTATAAATTTGATTTTTAAAAAAAAGGAAGTCTGTTTTTTTTACGAATACAATACATTCTTCTTAACTAAGAAAAAAAGTAAAAATTTAATGATAAATTATATTGTCTGACATTACATTATAGTATACATTATAAACCAGCTAGATTTTTTTACAGAACATTCAGCAAAATTTAATTAATTTTTTTTTCAGCATCCTAGGTTTTTGCTTTATGGTTATAAAAAAGTTCTTAATATCTTAAAATAAACTTCAAAGAAGATGCATAAGTAATCTCTAAAGCCTCTCAACTCATAAATCATGTCTTGGATACTGAAAATAGATAATTTGTACCTATCAAAAGTAAAAAAAAAAATTTCACATTATGCCTGTATTTCTCTTTGAAAATAAATTTTAGCTGATTATTTTTTGCAGAAGTATTTTTGATATGCATAAATAATTCAGACAATTTGTAATTTTTTATAACTTAACATAATAAATAAAATGAAGAGACTGACTTTTTGGGGCGATTTTATTAACAAGTGAGAATGATTAAGATTAATTAATGCATTGAAATTTTTTAATTAACTTTATTTTGAATACGTTATACTTACTCTAGTAAAAATGTGTCTAGCCATTGTACAGTTTTTACAGGTAAAAGTTAAACAACCCTAATTTAGCTTTATTTTAATCGTATTATTGTCCATATTATGGTCAAAATAGCCTTAAATTATATTATGTACTCATTATTTATAAAAATTCACCTTTTTGCTGCAAATTTTAAACAATGTACATACCATTTTCCTTAATGATATGCTTGGAAAGTTTTATATCCCCGTCACATTGTTACATACATTACATATACAGATGCATAGATGCATATTAATTTACGATTTTGGGTTAAATTTGCGTCTTTCGGAATATTATCACCTCTTATGATACTACAAACAAGAAAGAAAAAAATCTTGCGTCAAGCATAGATTATGAAGCACTTTCCAACACATTCAGATTAATGTAACAAAACTGCACCATTTAAAAAATTAAAATATTACTTTTCATTTCACCATATGGAAATGTCTAACGCATTTCAAAACCGAATATCAGTTGTTCCCATATAAAATCGGAAAAACATCCGAATTTTTTTAGCAGTCCTGCATATGATATAGAAATTTGTATCTATTAACATTATGCATTCCAAAATTTAGTTCATTTAAGCGATACATATATTTCAGTTGAAAATTTCCCTTTAGTAATTTCCCCTAATAAAAAGAATGTTATGCGAATCCTTTTGGGCAGCCCTGTATACAAGGTATAGCATTTATATATAAGGGGTAATATACAAAAAACTAATTGAATTTAAAAGTGACTACAGAATTTTAAAACGTACTCTCTATCAGCTATTACGCAAAGACAGTACTGTAATCGATTTCTTCTGTGTGTCCCTGTAATAAAAAAATTCTATGAATGCCCTGTTTTAAAGTGGCCCTAGTGAAATTCAGTGATTTATATCAGTTTCAATGCATTTGAAATAGCGTAATGTCATTAAAATACTCTCCAAATGATTCTTTCCCATATTTCATAATGTAATCGAATTCGTTTAAGTGTCTCTGTAAGTAATCCATTAATCGTGCATACTTTATATGTAATACGAAACATATTTTGGTGACCCTAAATGAGTCTTATCAATTGCATAAAAATCTGAGCATATTTATGGGACACACAAACCGAATGTATAGTACTTTTCAACTTTGTTGGAAAGTGCTATATAATAAAAACATTTCTCAATATATGGAAATATAACAAAATCATGTACGAAAACACACAGTAACCTTTTTTACGATATAATCAATTCATAAAAAATATTTTTTGCGTCAGAAACGTACGCAAGCATTATATTTTCCTTATTATATAAAAAAAATCTATCAAATATAGATTTCCTTCTGCAGCCGCTGATTTTCGGAATCATTTGTAGTAGTTTCATGTATAGTGTATTAATTAGCTTTCTGAAACCGGAATGCTGGTTCGTATAATGCCTTCAATTTTCAATTAACCCTTTCCGGCACACTGTGCCCGGTCTGGGATACCTAATTTTAATTCCAAACTTACAAACGGCACCAGTAATATTTTAGTAAAATTTTGCTTTTACAATAAGCCTTTAAATTAAGGAATTCAAAATATCTTAAAAATTCGTTTGTGAATTCCGGTGTCAGTCGATAATTTCTCATTTTACTAGAAAATTTTACCCATGCCGGAAAGGGTTAAACATTTCTTGTAGAATTTTAGCATTTAAATTATTATACAGGCAGAGCCCTTGCTAGAAGAGAACAATAGGGGTGCTCATAATTTTTTTCTCTCTCTCTGACGCAGAAAGATAAATTTGTGCATATTCACATTGTAGGTACTATGTTTCTTATTAAACAGTTGTAATAACTTCATTTTATGCTAAGAAAAGTGTATGATGATGAAAATTTTGAGTGTATAACCGGTATAAAATTACAGATCAACTTAACTTCCTATGTGCAAATAGGATGCGGGAGTGTTGAAACACCTAATTTAGATACAATAAAGTAATTCTGCAAAACTATGAAAGGGTCTCAAAACTAAATTAGATTTTTGAACAGAATTTCATTTGAATTTTCGGAACAGAAATTCATTTAGTGATCTTGGAATCTTTTCCAGGGGGGGGGGGGCTCAAAATTTTTGGGGGGGAGGACTGAGCCGCCCATAGCGCCCCATTAGCTACAGCCCTATATCCAGGGTTAGTTTAAAGGATTCGACGAGTTTCGAAAAACTGTTCATTTACAAATATAAGACGTACAAATACGCGGGATACATGAAAAGATACATACACTCATAAAGTATCTAGTACACTGTAAAAAAAAATTCAAGAGGTTACTAAAAATTTTTTAGTAAATTTGTATTCCACAGAATTTTTTAGTAACCCTTACAAACTTTTTTTTGCAAGCGAAACAAGCATTTCTTTTGTAAACTGAACAAAAGACTTTTTTGTATAACTAACTTGAAAATTTTTAGCATGAGCCACCAAGCAAATTTTAGTAATAGCTCCAAAATTATTTTTAATAACCATTACGTGGGCTCGAAGGGCAGGAGCTTCCTTCGAGCTGCATCCAGACTTCTAGAGCGGAAGATTTTCGGCAAAATCGCAATACATGGTAGCACCAAACATTGCTAATGCTCCGTCAGGATATTCATAATCCCTTTATTAACGAGTACTTACACTGCATACATTCGGGGCTTATTTGGCAGCTGGCCAGTATCGAACCCGGGACCTTTTAGCCTGGAGTCCGTTACTATAACCACTATGCTATCAAAGCCACACCAACAGAGTTTTAGTAATAGCTATTAAAAATATAAAAGTATTAACTCTATTCGCTGCTAACTTTTTTCTAGTGATTCTTACAGATTTTCTTGTAACCGACTAAGATTACTAAAGATTTTTTAGTAATTACAAGGATCACTAAAGTTCTTTTAGTAGATCGACACTTTTTTTTTTTTTTTTACAGTGTACATACGACAAATTTTCGACTTGGTCAGCCGGCACGCATTCCAGTTCCGCCCATATGTCCAATAACATGTTTCTGTCAATGTCCGTCACAGCAGCAGTGATGCATTCCTCCACGCGACGGGATTTTGAACTTGATGATTGTATGTATCTTGCCACATATCATATCCGTCTTTGTAGGTCGTATACTTCTCAATCCACAGTGTTTTGAAATACTAACTCTTTACTTTGTGCAAGATTCATTGATATCTATAATTATTAAATTAAATTTTCATAAATTTTATAAATCTTATGAAGATTTAAAGCAATAAAGTATTCTGTAGTTTTATAACTGGATTCCAATAATGGAATGATACAATACATTATGTGATATTACATTATAGCAAACGTTACATAACTATAGATACATTTACACTAATACTAATAGATACAATTAATAGGCACATTTTTTATGGAACATTCGCGAATTATCAATTAAGCATTTTTTTCTTTTTTTCTTCTGTTGTCCGGGCTTATAATTAAAAAAGTTCTTAATACTTTAATTAAAATGAACTTCAATGAAGATTACTAAATTATCCCAATAGGCATCTTAACGCATAAATCATTTCTTGGATAATGAAAGCAGATAATTTATGTATCAAAGATGGGATTTTTTTTACCAAAAATATTTTTTTCCATGTTAATTAGTTTGTCTGCATCTTTCTTTGCAAATAATTTTAAATAATTCTGGAGAAGTAATTTTAATATGCGTAAATAATTAAAGAAATTTGTAATGATATTTTATCACATAGTATAATGAATAAACAAAAAATTAAGAGACTGGATTATTAGAGACATTTTATTTATGCTTCAAATTTATTAAAATTAATGAATGCAGTTAAATTTTTCAGTTAACTGTCTGCTAAATTTGTTATACTTACATACATATTTAATTCTTTGTGATTAAACAACTTCGAATTGAAAGATATTTATACACCAAAGTTGCTATCACATTCACCAGTTTTTCGAGCGATTAACTTTTCAGCTGATTTAACCTTTTCGGATGAGAATTTTTTTCTATTTTGAGAATAAAATTATTTTTACTTTACTAATGTTAACACTAGAACCGCGGCTACGAGTCATTTTGACCCGTATCATATGCGGAGATGGTTATTGGAACCGGAAAACTCTTTATAAAATTAGCTAAATATAATCTGGGCAAAAAATAATTTCAATATATAATTTAAACAGTTTTAAATGAAAATTCCGGTGAGAAATATGTTTATAAAACTTGAATGAATTTCCCCGCGGTTCTAGTGTTAATCGTAACTATCCAAATAGACTTACTAATGTTTAAAGATTATCTCATTGTTTTAAATGCAATTAATGTACTTATTTAGTGTACTATTCAAATCATATTTATATGATAATCGGCGAAGGAAGAGTTTTTGGTGACGTTTGCAAAATATCATATTACAACAATGTTTAACAAATATCCCATTTATTTATTTATTTATTTATTTATTTATTTATTTATTTAATTTTGTTATTTATTTATTTATTTATTTATTTTTTTGGCGTTTTATGACACATGATTCGTTGAGAAAAGTAAACTATATTTTAAATTTAAAGAGTGGAATGTATGAATGAAATAAAAGAATCGCCAACTGTGCAAAGAAAATTTAGTAAACTTTTATTTATTTTTGTTATTACTAAATGTAAAAACATAAATGAAGTCACAATAAGAAAAGCATAGACGTATACTATCATTTCTGTATGCAGAAAGTAACAAAATAATTGTTATAACAAAATTAAACTCATTGAAAGATATGTACTATTAATATTGCACCAGATCCTAAAGGGTTAAATTTCAACTCTTCCACCTACACAGTGAAAAAAAGATCGCAATTGTCGTTGTTAAATTTGGCGAAAAAGACCAGTTGTACTGTTAACAGTTATTACTATTTATCGCTTTTTCGTCAGCGCAAATATTCTTTCCGGAAACTAGCTGTACGATCGGGATTTAAGCTATCTCTTGATACAAAGATTTTTTCAAAGTTCTTTTTATGTACGAATTGTGTTTTGTGTCCCTTACATGTGTTTTTCTCTTGCGCATTACATCAAAGCTATTTATTGGCAATCATTATATTTGAGCTTAATCGCAGCGTCGGCCATCTTGGTAGGTTGGAAATGAATGATGTTGAAAACCGCTTGCTTATCTCTGACTGGCTGAAATGTTGAAAGTCAGATGAAAAGTTACCGCTAGAGAAGACTATTTGGGAATTTAGAAATTAATTTGGTCCGGCCCTTATTTCTATTTTAAGCTTTAATCAAACAATTTCACCAATAAATAAGGTAAAAAAATTGCTTACCTAAGAAGTCCTTCACGGGGTTGACCGTTAGAAACATGCCACAGAGGTTTTAGACATTTATTGTGTAGCTAAAAGAAGAGATTATATGAAGAATTTATTTTATAAGTGCATCTAGTTGATTTTTTTTATTTTCCCCACATTAAATATGTTCCTGATGTTGTAGTACTACCTTTAATTCACGTGTAATTTTAAAGTAAATGTACATACTAAAAATATATAGAAAAATAGCTAGAAATGGTATTAAAGTTAATTTGTTTTTTAAATACTTGTGGAGGGAGAGAATAGTGCTTAAGCATTTTGCATCCATCTCTTTCCGTCGCAAACTAGTTGGATGTGTCAATCCCGAAACTTTCTTCTATCTCATAAGTACATTTTAAATTTGAAAAAAAAAAAAAAAAAAAAAAAAAAAAGAAAAGAAAAAAAAAAAACCGTGGTGGCTCTAAAGATACCCAGTATCGAATTTCCTCGAACACCTAGCCTAATAAGATTCTGGTATCCGAAAAGCCTAAAACGCAAAATTTAATTAATATTCTGAGAAAATGAGCTTAGTACTGTTTCATCTTGGGTAATTTATACTAAGACCTAATAAGCATCTATTGATGTCAAGACCTAACAGAATCTGAAATTTGATGGAATTTCTTCCATTAGTTCTTGAGATGTAGTTATAACAAAAAGTTTGCAAAACGTAGCACAACAACACCATATCTTGGACAATTTATGCCAAAACGGAAAAAAGCGTCTAATTATGTTATGGTGTAAAAGAATCTGAAGTTTGATAATATTCTGTGCATTAGTTCTTGAGATATAGCTAGTTTAAAAAAAATCGTGTAAAATATAGCACAGCAGCACCATCTCAGTTGAAGGATTTATAACAAAACGTAATCATCGTGTAATTATGTTATATGTCATTTTGTAACAAAATCTAAAGTTTGATGAAACTCTGTGTGTTGGTTGTTGAGATATAGCTATCGGAAAAATCGTGCAAAATGCAGCATTGCTGCACCACCTGTTGCAAGGTTAATACTAAAATACAATCAGCGTCTAATTATGTTATATATTCTAGTGTAACAGAATCTAAAATTTGACGAAGTTCTCTGCATTAGTTCTTGAGATATAGCTATCGCAAAAATAGGGCAAAGTGTAGCATAGCAGCGCCACCTATAGAGCAGTTCACACCAAAACCTTATCAGCGGCTATGTATCTCAAGGTATCGCGGAATCTGAAGTTTGGTGACATTCCTTGCATTAGTTCTTGAGATATAACTATCATGAAAATCATGAAAAACGTGGCATAGCAGCGCCACCTGCTGGCCAATTTACACCAAAACTTAATCAACGTCTATGTATATCAAGGGGTCACAGAATCTGAAGTTTGGTGAAATTCTGTGCATTAGTTCTTGAGATATAGCAATCTTGAAAATCATGAAAAACGTAGTATAGCAGCGCCCCCTGCCGGCCAATTTTCACCAAAAACCAATAGGCAATAATTCATATCAAGGTCTAACTGAATATAAAATTTTATTAAATTTCGAGCATTAGTTCTTGAGATAGAGCGCCCACAAATTTTTTGTCACATACAGACAGACAGACTCACAGACAGACTGACAGACTCACAGACAGACTGACAGACTCACAGACAGACGGACAGACTCACAGGCAGACATTTTCTAAAAATAGTCAAAACGTGTTCAGGACATTCTAAAACGTATAAATCCGTCGAAAACCGGAAGTCGAAAATTTTCATGAATCCAATACTTTCTTCTTGTAAAGATAGAAGAAAGTAAAAAAATGTCTACACCTGTTGGAAAATTGCATTCTTCATAAATCTGCTGTATTAAGCAGAAAACTATGTTAGTGATATGTAATTGAGAAAAACCAAGCTGGCTTCGTCCGCGTAGCTTAAGTAATAGAGCACTTGGTGCGCTTTTCCAAGGATGCGGGTTCGATCCCCGACTTGAACATTTTTCACTTTGTTGGCCCTACGCTTATTCATCAATGTGCTAATAACTTAATAATCAATACTTTCAAGCGTAATTTCACTGCTGATAATTAATTAAAAATGAATTATAATTAAATACAACCCATTCAAGTTGAAATTTAGTCTTAGTTGATTTACGTACTTCAGTCTATCCGAGGATAAATTTTGTTGAGAGCTGGTAGTGTTAGTAATTTTCCCATCAAGGGAAAGAAAAAGGACTATCAGTTTAAGGAATATCGGAGCGAGATTCCGTCGAAGACAAAAGTAGATTCACCAAAGAGCTGAAATTGTTACATTGCAGAAAGGAATGAAAGAGAAATTTGTTTTTAACTTACGAGAGAAACTTGAAGTATAATCCTGTAACAGAGCTTTGTCATGAATTAACAGTCGGACTTTATCTAGCATTAATAATACTTAAAAGCTGTTCTGAATCCTTGTTTTTTAGCTCACAGGCTATCATAGCCTGAGAGCTTATGTGCCCGCCCGTTCTGTATGTATGTGCGTATGTGCGTATGTGCGTAACGCGATAACTCATGATAAAAATATCCGATCCTCTTAAAATTTTGTATGTAGGTATATCCTGACAAGGCGCTTCCCTGATTAGTTTTTGAAGTTCATTCGATATGTATAAGAGGGGGAACGGGGGGCTCATGTCCCCCGTTAGTTGATATAAATGGGATTTTCATGCAGAATTAAGTTTTCAAAATTTAGATTAGGATCATTCTGATGAGGCGATTCCGTGACTGTTATTAGGTGTTCATTGAATAAGTATAAATAGGGGGAACAGGGGTTCTAATCCCCCCCCCCCACCCGTTAGTTGATATAAATGGGATTTTCATGCAGAATTAAGTTTTCGTTCAAAATTTAGATTAGGATCATTCTGATGAGGCGATTCCGTGACTGTTATTAGGTGTTCATTGAATAAGTATAAATAGGGGGAACAGGGGTTCTAATGCCCCCCCCCCCCGTTAGTTGATATAAATGGGATTTTCATGCAGAATTAAGTTTTCGTTCAAAATTTAGATTAGGATCATTCTGATGAGGCGATTCCGTGACTGTTATTAGGTGTTCATTAAATAAGTATAAATAGGGGGAACAGGGGTTCTAATGCCCCCCCCCGTTAGTTGATATAAATGGGATTTTCATGCAGAATTAAGTTTTCGTTCAAAATTTAGATTAGGATCATTCTGATGAGGCGATTCCGTGGCTGTTATTAGGTGTTCATTGAATAAGTATAAATAGGGGGAACAGGGGTTCTAATGCCCCCCCCCGTTAGTTGATATAAATGGGATTTTCATGCAGAATTAAGTTTTCGTTCAAAATTTAGATTAGGATCATTCTGATGAGGCGATTCCGTGACTGTTATTAGGTGTTCATTGAATAAGTATAAATAGGGGGAACAGGGGTTCTAATGCCCCCCCCCCCCGTTGATATAAATGGGATTTTCATGCAGAATTAAGTTTTCGTTCAAAATTTAGATTAGGATCATTCTGATGAGGCGATTCCGTGACTGTTATTAGGTGTTCATTATATAAGTATAAATAGGGGGAACAGGGGTTCTAATGCCCCCCCCCCGTTAGTTGATATAAATGGGATTTTCATGCAGAATTAAGTTTTCGTTCAAAATTTAGATTAGGATCATTCTGATGAGGCGATTCCGTGGCTGTTATTAGGTGTTCATTGAATAAGTATAAATAGGGGGAACAGGGGTTCTAATGCCCCCCCCCCCCGTTAGTTGATATAAATGGGATTTTCATGCAGAATTAAGTTTTCGTTCAAAATTTAGATTAGGATCATTCTGATGAGGCGATTCCATGACTGCTATTAGGTGTTCATTGAATAAGTATAAATAGGGGCAACAGGGGTTCTAATGCCTCCCCCCTCTTAATTTATATAAATAGGTTTTTCAAGCAGAATTTTCAGATTTCGTTCAAATCTCTGAATAGTTTTGGAAGTTTAATGGTTAAGTATAAAAGAGAGGGATAACTCCTTTTAAATTATATAAATGCTAAATGGGTTTTTATTAAGAATTATCTAATTTGCTCTGAATTTTGGATATAGATTTTTTATATGATAAAGCATGTCTTTGATAGTATAGGAGGTTCAATGATTAAGTATAAAAAAAGAGGAAAGGGGAGAGCTGTTTCCCCTTCTTAATTTTTTTTTTCGAACGGAATTAACCCTTGAAAATATAAGGCTTTAATGTACAATTAGTATTTGTAGCCTGTGAGCTCAACGCCATCAGTTTTACTGGGCAGTATTCTTTATTTCGATAACGCACCATCCAGAAGTTTTATATTTGAATACATTTTTTTTTTTAATATTTCTTTGGTTTTAATAAGAACCGATAAACAGAAATTTTAAGCGCTGCCACTTCACATGACAACATCGGCTGTCGTCACACAAGCTTCGTTTTCATTAGCTCACAGGCTATCATAGCCTGAGAGCTTATGTGCCCGCCCGATCTGTATGTATGTACGTTCGTTCGTGCGTGCGTACGTGCGTAACGCTATAACTCACGATAAAAATATCCGATCCACTTGAAATTTCGTATGTAGGTGTAGCCTGATAAGGTGCTTCCCTGATTAGTTTTTGGAGTTCATTCGAAATGTATAAGAGGGGGGAGAGATGGCTCATTTCCCACCCCTTAATTGATTTAAATGAGTTTTTCATGCAGAATTATCAGTTTTCGTTCAAAATTTGGATATCGGATCATTCTGATGAGGCGTCTCTGTGATTGCTATTAGGTGTTCATTGAATAAGTATAAACAGGGGGAATGGGGATTCGAATGCCCCTCCCCTTAATTTATATAAATGGGTTTTTCATGCAGAATTATCAGATTTCGTTCAAATCTCTGAATAGTTTTGGAAGTTTAATGGTTAAATATAAAAGAGGGGGATAACTCCTCTTAAATTATATAAATGGGTTTTTATAAAGAATTTTCCGATTTGCTCTGAATTTTGGATATAGATTTTTTTATGATAAAGCATGTCCCTGATTAATTTACGGAGCTCAATGATTAAGTATAAAAAGGGGAAAGGGGAGAGTTGTTTCCCCTCCATTAATTTGTTTTTCCAAAAGAATTAATCCTTGAAAATGTAAGGCGTTAATGTACAATTAGTATGTGTAGCCTGTGAGCTCAATGCCATCAGTTTAACTGGGCAATATTGTTTTTATTACTTTATTCTATCATTACAAGAAGAAAGTATTGGATTCGTAGAAATTTTTAGCTTCCGGTTTTCCACGGATTTACACGTTTTAAAGAGTCAGAGATACCAAAAAACATGTTTTTACAAAATATCTGTATGTGAGTCTGTCTGTCTGTAAATCTGTATGTAACACAAATTTTGTGGGCGCTCTATCTCAAGAACTAATTTACGGAATTTAATAAACAAATTCTATTCAGATAGTCCCTGATATATAAATTGATACTGATTAGTTTTTGAAGTAAAATATTCAACAGGTGGCGCTTCTTATGGAGCATTTATCACGATTTCTGCAATAGCTCTATCTCAAGAACTAATTCACATATATTCATCAAACTTCAGATTCCGTTAGTACATGACATTAATTGACATTTCCTACATTTTTATGATTATCGCTCAACAGGTAGCGCTGCTATACAGCATTTATCATAATTTCTGCAATAGCTCAAACTCGAGAAAGTCATGCACGGATTTTCACTAAACTTCAGATTCAGTTAGTCCTTGACACGAATTGACGTTTTCCACTTTTTGGTGTAAATAAGTCAACAGATGGCGCTGCTATGTACATTTTTTGCGATTTCTGAAGTAACTCTATCTCTACAAATAATGCACGGATTTTCATAAAATTTCATATTTAGTTATTCCTTAATATGACTTTGTAGTGTTTACATTTTGGTATAAATCACCCAACAAGTTGCACAGCTATGCTGCATTTTCACGATTTTCTCAGTAGCCCTATCTCAAGAATTAATGCACGGATTTTCCTCAAATTTCAGATTCAGTTTGATATTGACATAAGCTCTTGCAAATCAGATTTTCCTGTAAATCACCCAACAATTAGCTCTGCTATGCTGCATTTTGCATGATTTACATTATTTTAGAGATAATCGTATGTCAAGAACTAAATGCATGAAATTTCATATCATTAGAATTTCCATGATGGGAATAGATTGCCATTTAATTTTGGCATTGCAGTAACGAATTTTAAAATATTAACATGGATGAAATAGAAGGAAATTTTGGGATTGCCACATCTGACTAGTTTAACTGAAACAGTTTTGCCACTAATTTTCATTAATAAAACTTTTTTATTTTTTATACGGTCCCAGATTTCTATAAATTATAATAGGAAAAATTTCCCTATTCTCCGAAAAGTAAAAGAGCGCAATACAACTAAGTAACCTTTGTCGGGGAAGAAAGAAATTTTATTGTTTTGCTTCCCGGAGCATGTAAGAAATTTTACAAAAAAAAAAATTACAGGATCCAGGGACCATATAAAAGTTTTAAAAGTGCAATTTCATGATAATTAATGGCATGACAATTTTATCATTATAATCTAAGTTCCAAGCATTTTTTTTTTTTTTTTAACTATTATAACTTGCATTCTCTAAATATTTCGAACAGATAAAAAATTAAAGCGCATTTTAATCTTTTTGGGATATCCTGTATACACACACTTAAAAATATTAATACAAATGGATAAAATTTAGTAAAGTCGTAGTAATTTAGTAATTAAAAAGATTTTAAAGTTTTTGTCATACAGTTATGTACAAATTTTTAAAAGTATTTTATGTAAAACAATTTTGCTTATTGTGTTTTTTTTTTTTTTTATGTTTATAACAAAATACATCTTAAAAAATAAAACATTTTTTTTTTTTCATTTTCAAGAACTTTTCATTAATTTATTTTGTTACATTGTCAACGTTGATAATTTTTATTAAAAAGCAACTTTTTTCTCCCCTGAATATAAAAGAAAATCTTCAGAATGTTTAATTAAAATGAAATTTTATGAGTGTACACAAACTTTCTTAACGAGCCTTCTTCTTCAAATAAATTTTAATGAAAGCAAGTCGTTAGCGTCATCATTTTTTAATTGTACATTTATTTTTTACTGTTCTTTTCGCTGTGAATTTTTAACAGCAATATTGATTGGAGAATTTATCTTTGCTTGTTTTTTGGAGCATTAATAATAAATTTGCATTTAGAAAGCAAACATTGATTTTTTTCATACAGAGAAGAATTTAAAACTCAATACAATGTTTTGTTTAATTTCAATGTATTTGCCCTTATGGTATTTATAATCTTTTTAAACGTCTATTTCGATTATGATTTCAATCTAAAAACTTATTGTTTTTTTTTTAATAAAAGGGGGAGGGCTCTTTATTATTCTGAACATTTTTAACATTTACATTTCTTACAAACTTTTAAAAAAGCAAGTTGAAATTTGTTTTTTATTTTCCTCTAAAAGGATTTTTTAGTATGAAATTGTATTAAAAATCGTTAAGTTGTGTTCAAATTGCGTTAAGTATTTTGAACAAGCAAAAAATTAAAGCGCATTTCAATTTTTGGTTATATACCGTATACACACACTTACAAAATATTAATACAAGAATATAATAAAATTTAGTAAAGTATGTAGAATAAAAAAAATACATATATAAAGTTTTCTGTCATACAGCTTTGTTCAAATTTTAAAAAATATATTATGTAAAACAATTTTGCTTATATGTCTTTTCTTAAAGAATGAATGTTACAAAATAAATCTTCAAAATTAAAATATTTTTCAAAATTTTAACAGGTTAAATAAAAACTGTTTTCATATAAAAATTTTTAAAGTTTAATTTTAATATAATTAGTTACATAAAAATTTTATCATTATAATTTAAGTTCTTATGTTTTGAAATCTTTTGTAGCTTGCATTCTCTAAGTATTTCGAACAGGTGAAAAAATTAAAGCGCATTTGAATCTTTCTGGGATATACAGTATAAACACACTTACAAAATATTAAAACAAGTGCCTAAAATTTAGTAAAGCCTATGGAATAATAAAAAAATATTTATAAAGTCTATTGCCATACGGTTATGTTAAAATAAAAACTAAAAAAAATATGAAAAATAATTTTGAATATTGTGAGTTACAAAATATATCTTAAAAATTAAAACACTTTTTTTTTCAATTTCAAGAACTTTTCTTTATTTTGTTACATTGTCAACGCTGATAATTTTTATTAAAAAGCAACTTTTCTCTCCCCTGAACATAAAAAAAATCTTCAGAATGTTTAATTCAAATGAAATTTTATGAGTGTACACAAACTTTCTTAACGAGCCTTCTGCTTGAAATAAATTTTAATGAAAGCAAGTCGTTAGCGTCATCATTTTTTAATTTTATAGTTATTTTTTACTGTTCTTTTCACTGGGAATTTTTATTAACAGCATTATTGATTGAAGAATTTATTTTTGCTTGTTTTTGGTGCATTGAGAATGAATTTGCATAGAGAAAGCAAACATTGATTATTTTTTGATAAGAGATAGAATTTAAATGCAATGTTTAGATAAATTTCAATTTATACATCATTGTGGTATTTGTTATGTTTGTATATTTTTATAGCGTCAATTTCGATTATAATTCCAATTCAAAAACTTACTGTTTTATATATATATATATATAAAAAAAAACAGTACAACTTATAATATTAAACATTTTTCACATTTATATTTCTTACAAACTTTTAAAAAAATAAGATGAAAGTTGTTTTTTATTTTCCTCTAAAAGCATTTTCAGTGTGTGTAAAACCGTATTAAAAATCGTCATAACTCGTTAAATAAATTGAACAAACATGGTTCTCTTACAGAATTGAAGTTAGTTATCTTAAATTAGTTTTTGTGCTATCTTTGAATATGCTTTGTTGCAGGTATTCCAGTTTTTATGGAATTTGAGATTTTAAGTGTATGCAAATTTAAGTTTTTTGTGCTATTTTAAGTAATATTTAGATGCAATAAATGTAAGATTGAATTACCATTTCTAGATAATGATTACAGGACTATTTGCTTCTGATGATAAATGTCACGATCTCCATCAGCAAATAAATAAGTTCATCTTTAAAAAAGTAAACTTAAAATTATACTATGTGTAAATTAGTTAAAAAGATGACAAAAAAACATTTAAAAAGTGTAAATTGCTATAATCCTTAGTACTTTCAACTATAAACACGGCCGTCGTCAGAGAATATTTGTATTTGTATTTGTATTTTTTATATTATCTGTGTGTACAGTTGAAAGTACTAAGGAATAAAATAATGTAACACCTTTTTAAATGTTTGTTTGTTTTTTTTTTGTCATAATTGAATAATTTACACATAGTTTAATTTTAAGTCACGATCTGCACATTCTTAACAGTTATCTGTCAGTAATTAACTCTAAGTTGAATATTTTCAATCGTGTAATCTTAACATACTATCAAATTTAAAATAGTTACGAAAGATTCCCCTTATTTTTTTTTTCTAAATTAGATTTTTATGCTGATTTTAAATATGCATAATTGTTTCCTTATATTACATGTATGTCTTGAGTAAAATTAATTTTTACTTTTGTGTGGTATTAACACAAATTTGTTATAAGATGTTGTTTAGCTCACAGGCCATCAAAAGCATAAGATTTATCAGACTTCGATAAAAATCAATTCATTATGACTCGACAACTGAAAACGTCGATATCGGCTTCTTTTCATTATTATATATTAAGTACACACTAAATTTCAAGTTTCTATCTCAATTTGTTTGGGAGGTAGAGCATTTACAGACACACAAGCAGTCAGACAGACACATAGACAGACGGACGGCAATTTTTTTTTAAATATAGTTTTCGTAATGTCCAGAGTCTGAAACGTGTAAATCCGTCAATATATATATATATATATATATATATATATATATATATATATTTTTTTTTTTTTTTTTTTTTTTTTTTTTTTTTTTTCAAAACGAATGCAAGACTTACCCTATACTACGTATGATGGGTAAGTAATAGTGTATAGATGGCGATACGAGAAGTCTCCTGCCAGCGATGCGTCAACTTCATCGCATTGATTCCAAAAGAGAGTGAAGATTGTTACATATTATTCCTCGTGGCCTAAAAACTGCTAGAACAAAAATTATCTATGGCTAAAAGAGTGACAACCCAGATATGTTTCTCAAAGTGCCGTATGCACTGTTACGTAGGGGGCCTACGTAGCCGCGGCCTAAGCATTTTCCTGCGCTGACAGTGAATAATCGCCAGCAACACATGCAATAGGCATATGAACATCGAAATTGGACTATAGAAGAACAAAAGGAAATTGCATGGTCCAGTGAATCCTTTTTTTCGGTTCATCACATCATAGGAAGCGTGGGAAAAAGTTGATTTCCTACAGAAACCCTGGCTCACGGGTGCAAAATTTGTCGAAGAAAAAAACTGTGACCGCTAAATTGTCGTGTGCTTGATATTTTTATAGAGCACATTAGGACTCATGATTCCCATACAATAATCCCTCGTGTCCGTGAGCTACCTGAACATCCTTGCACACCCCATGTGCATCCATTCATGGCAACAATTTTTCCGGCAGATCATTGCATTTTCCAGCAAGATAATGCACCATGTCGTACATGTCAAATTATCAGGGAGTTGTTCGAGGGGCATGCTTACAGTGCTGTAATCGGGTGGGATCGCGTGGGAAGGCTGTTCCCAAAAATATTGTATTATTGTAAAAAAAAAAAAAAAAAAAAAAAAAAAAAAAAAAAAAAAAAAAAACCACGTACGAACGCAATTTATTTTTTATTCGAGCAAAACAATAAAATTTGCTAGTTTTAAGGAGATCCGTTACCATTTATCGAAAAAGACGATATTTAGACCATACAGATGCTTTAAAGCCGCCCTTCTGCCACCGCCCTTTGAATACTAGGCCAGACACTAAAATGGCGGGTACCGAAGACGGATTTGTTTAAAAGTGTGCATGGTCATAAGTTTAAGTTTTCACCCCAGTATTTTATGAAAGATTTCTTAGGCTTCTTTAATCACAGAAAAATAAAGCGAAAAAACTTAAAATAAATTTTGATATCAAAACTGAAGAGACCGTACACATGCTGAAAAAATCTGCCTTTGGTAGCCGTCACTTTTTTTGTCAGCGCTGAGGACTAGTATTCAGGAGGCGGAGGTTCTGAATTGACATCAGTTTCCGTATTATTATGGAATAAAAGCAAGTTACATTACTATAAATAATTCAATACAATAATTATAACTGTAATTTTTTTAAAAAAAATCTGCTTTTGGTTAAATGTTTCAAATTTGGCTTTTGGAAAAAAAAAAAAAATAAAAAATAAAAAATACGGTAGCATAATAATAAAATGAAAATTTGAGTTCCCACAAACATTTTTTTCCAACTACAGCACTGCATGCTTATTGAGTTTCAAGTCAAGTCTTCGCCTCGAATTCTCCTGAAATGAATCCAATAGAATATTTGTGGTTCCACCTGGAAATCCCAATTTGTGCTGCCACGCTACCACTTCGCCATGTACGAGAATCGCAAGGCCAGTTGGTGAAAATTTGGTACTAGATATCTCAGATTAATTATGAAAACACTGTCGAGTTGATACCAGGTCGGACATTGGCAATGTTGAGGGTGAAAGATAGTCCTAATTTGTGTTAAACAGGTGTTCATAATTAATAGCTCTTCAGTGTACATATATAGATAGATAGATAGATATAAAATTTAAGCCAATAAGTTATGAAATTTAATGAAATTTTTATGAAAAGAGAGTAAAGTACAATAAATATAATAACAAAACCATACAATAACAAAAATACAACATTTTAAAAACTTTTAAAAAACTACCGAGCTTGGAAATTAAGAACTATAAACAAAAATCGGCAAAAACGGCTTCTAGCTCATCAGAAGATAAGAGGACAAAGAAGTATTAAAATATGTGACCTCATAAATTTCACAAGAGCTGCGTTGCGCCTGGTGAATATAATTAAAGGTTTATATATATACACTGGTGTGCAAAATTTAAGGACGAGTCCCAAAATGCCAATTTTCTAGGGATTTGCAAGCGATAATTTTCACGCGAATATTCAAAAGGAAGTAATATAATTCGAATAATTATTATCCCTGCATAACCGCTAATCCATAACAGTCCAGCTAGTCCTTATTTTTAATATGTCATTCAGGTCACTCATGGTCACAACAGTCACAGTCACTACGGCGAAACAAAAAATAGGAAATTCCACACATCTCATTTGTGAATCTCTAATGACTACTATATGTGACTCCATTGACAGGTCACTGTGACTGATGCTTTGTGTCGAGTCACCAGGTGACTTTACAATGTCGTTTTATTGAGACTCTCATGTGACTGACATTTGGAGACTCAATTTCAAAATCATTGTGAATATTGCATTATGATAAATCACCAAATAATGTCACATTAAAGTCACATGGTGACTTTCTGTCACAAGATTTTGTCAAATGGTGACAGAGACTCTACTGTGAAGTAACCACTGTGAAAAGTGGTGAAAAGCTTCTTTGAATTTAAGAATGAATTTAGATTTGAAATCTATAATAAAATCATATAGAAATACACTTATAAATCTTCTTTTATTAAACAGCTTCAAAATTAACGATATTTTTAGCTTTCTTTCTTTTTTCTTTTATTCTAAGCCATATTAATTTTTGATGAATCTTTATTTGATTTTTGAAAGCCTAAGAATCTTAGTAATCACTAATGTTGCTAATGTGTATTTCCTGTAAAATATACTGTAAAATCATTCCATAGATATGTATGCAGTATTCTTTAAAATAATCTTAATTATATGACAAAAAATCTGAATTTTTTAGAAATCGTAGAAATTGCAACGGGCCAAAACGGGCCGGGCCTGTTTTCACTGATTTTTGTACGGGCCGGGCCTAAAACATAAAAATTTAAACGGGCCGGGCCAAAAAATTTTTCCTACGGGCCGGGCCGGGCCTGGAAATTCCGGCCCGTGCAGACCTCTAAGTTGAGTTTCCAGATGATAGGTCACACGAGAGTCTCAATGAAACGACATCGTAAAGTCACCTGGTAACTCGCCCCAAAGCAGCAGTCACAATGACCTGGCCGTGGAGTCACATATAATAGTCATTTGAGACTCATAAAAGAAACTTATGGAATTTTCTATTTTGTTTCGCCGTTGTAAATTGAATGAGATGTTATATGGACTAATTGTTATGCAGGGATAGTAATTATTAGCTCACAGGCTATCATAGCCTGAGAGCTTATGTGCCCGCCCGTTCTGTATGTACGTTCGTATGTTCGTGCGTAACGCGATAACTCATAATAAAAATATCGGATCCACTTGAAATTTTGTATATAGGTATATCCTGATAAGGCGCTTCCCTGATTAGTTTTTGGAGTTCATTCGATATGTATAAGAGGGGGAACGGGGGACTCATGCCCCTCCCCTTAATGGATATAAATGGGTTTTTCATGCAGAATTAACAGTTTTTGTCCAAAATTTAGATGTAGGATCATTCTGATGAGGTGATTCTGTGACTGTTATTATGTGTTCATTGAATAAGTATAAACAGGGGGAAAGGGGGGCTCATGCCCCCCCCCCCTTAAATGATATAAACGAGATTTTCATGCAGAATTAACAGTTTTCGTTCAAAATTTAGATATAGGATCATTCGGATGAGGCGATATCGTGGCTGTTATTAGGTGTTCATTGAATAAGTATAAACAGGGGGAACGGAGGGCTCATGCCCCTCCCCTTAATTGATATAAATGGGTTTTTCATGCAGAATTAACAATTTTTGTCCAAAATTTAGATATAGGATCATGCTGATGAGGCGATTCCGTGACTGTTTAATGGTTAACTATATAAGAGGGGAATAACTCCTCTTAAATTATATAAATGCTAAATGGGTTTTTATTAAGAATTATCCGATTTGCTCTGAATTTTGGATACAGATTTTTTAATATGATAAAGCATGTACTTGATAGTTTAGGAAGTTCAATGATTAAGTATAAAAAAGGAGAAAGGGGAGAGCTGTTTCCCCTTCTTAATTTTTTTTTCGAACGGAATTAACGAAAATACAAGGCGGTAATGTACAATTAGTATGCGTAGCCTGTGAGCTCAATGCCATCAGTTTAACTGGGCAATATTCTTTTTATTCTAATTATATTACTTCCTTTTGAATATTCGCATGAAAATTATAGTTTGAAAATCCTTTGAAAACTGGCATTTTGGAACTCGTCCGTCCTCCCCTTAATGGATATAAATGGGTTTTTCATGCAGAATTAACAGTTTTTGTCCAAAATTTAGATATAGGATCATTCTGATGAGGTGATTCTGTGACTGTTATTATGTGTTCATTGAATAAGTATAAACAGGGGGAAAGGGGGGCTCATGCCCCCCCCCTTAAATGATATAAACGGGATTTTCATGCAGAATTAACAGTTTTCGTTCAAAATTTAGATATAGGATCATTCGGATGAGGCGATACCGTGGCTGTTATTAGGTGTTCATTGAATAAGTATAAACAGGGGGAACGGAGGGCTCATGCCCCTCCCCTTAATTGATATAAATGGGTTTTTCATGCAGAATTAACAATTTTTGTCAAAAATTTAGATATAGGATCATGCTGATGAGGCGATTCCGTGACTGTTATTATGTGTTCATTGAATAAGTATAAACAGGGGGAACGGGGGGCTCATGCCCCCCCCCTCTTAATTCATATAAACGCGATTTTCATGCAGAATTAACAGTTTTCGTTCAAAATTTAGATATAGGATCATACGGATGAGGCGATACCGTGGCTGTTATTAGGTGTTCATTGAATAAGTATAAACAGGGGGAACGGGGGGCTCATGCCCCTCCCCTTAATTGATATAAACGGGATTTTCATGCGGAATTAACAGTTTTCGCACAAAATTTAGATATAGGATCATTCTGATGAGGCGAGTCCGTGGCGGTTATTAGGTGTTCATTGAATAAGTATAAACAGGGGGAACGGGGGTTCTAATGCCCCTCCCCTTAACTTGCATAAATGGATTTTTCAATCAGAATTGTCAGATTTCGTTCAAATCTCTGAATAGTTTTGGAAGTTTAATGGTTAACTATATAAGAGGGGAATAACTCCTTTTAAATTATATAAATGCTAAATGGGTTTTTATTAAGAATTATCCGATTTGCTCTGAATTTTGGATGCAGATTTTTTAATATGATAAAGCATGTACTTGATAGTTTAGGAAGTTCAATGATTAAGTATAAAAAAGAGAAAGGGGAGAGCTGTTTCCCCTTCTTAATTTTTTTTTTCGAACGGAATTAACGAAAATACAAGGCGGTAATGTACAATTAGTATGCGTAGCCTGTGAGCTCAATGCCATCAGTTTAACTGGGCAATATTCTTTTTATTCTAATTATATTACTTCCTTTTGAATATTCGCGTGAAAATTATAGTTTGAAAATCCTTTGAAAACTGGCATTTTGGAACTCGTCCTTAAATTTTGCACACCAGTGTATATATATATATAAATGACATGCATAATATGTATCGATATATCGTGTAAATTTCACAAAAAAAATCCTATCAGTTTCGTCCTGTTATTTGTAAAGAGCAATCCTTTAAACTAATGCAGATTTAATCTCTATAAAATATGATTTATCCATACAAAAATAATCCTGTTAACCCCTTGAAGAGCGGTGGTTAATTTTTAGACCACTTAATTTTAATCCCTAATTACCACACAGACCTCACAATCTAGGAATATAATTTTTCCATTTATTAAATACATGAATGAAAATATTTTACTTATTTTCGAATAAATTTCTTTGTAAATTATGGTGTCATTCAATCATTTTAGTATTTTTACGAATAGAAATATTTTATCCCTTAGGGTTAAAATAAAACAGCATTTATTCATCCTAAAGGTAAATAAATCATGTTAAGTAAAATCCAAAGTGCTTCATCTTATATACAAAGATAATCGTTGCCAATTAAGAACTTATCTCTCTCCGCTTGATCAAAAGTGTTTACGTGTCCCATACAAAAAAAGCTATTGAATTGAAACAGAGATCTGTAATACAAGACCCCTTTCTTTTTCTTCACAAAATTTCTGGTATGGTCAGATGAATTAAATGCGAGTTCTTTTGTTTCTTTTCCTTTGGAACAACTTTTCCCAAAATTGTTTTCTCGCCTTGTTAACTTCTCTATTGAAGCCAACTAAGATTTTTTTTTTTTTTTTTTTTTACTTAGTTGGCCTTTTTTTTCTTGAACATTTTTACCTCTAGGTAAATTAAATCTATTGATAAATTAAAAACGGATTATAAGGCAAAGTACCATTTTCAAATATCTTTATTAAAAACAAACTTTTATTATTACAAGAATATATTAAAAAGCTACAATCCATTTAATATGAAATGTGATGTTGTATCTTATTACAATGTTCTTCAAGTAATTCGACGAATATACTCGGCCTTAATTTAGCACTGTTTTTTTACTATTTGGAAAATGGTTGTTGCTTTAGGTCTTACAGGTATCTGAGACATATCTGAATCCTTGTGATGTCCAGATTTTATTTGTTTTCTGATTGGTCCGTGTTTAATGTCAAGTATGTCCTTGTAAGCCAAGTATCTGGGTTCGATTCCCGGCCGGGGCAATTTTTCGCTCAGTTGGAAATATTTAATTCGTATGATAACTTTACCAATCAGTTTGATTCTGTTAAAAAATGTAATTTCTCAAAATTGAGTAAAAAATACTCAATTTTATGTACTTCACATACTCAAAATAGCTCCGACTCAAATGTACTCAAAACTGAGAAACACATATACTCATTTTTGATTCCGTCGTTGTATTCAAATATAAATAGCTATGAAGTGTACCTTGAACTTACAAGTTAAAGTAAAAAAAAAAAAATACTAGCATTTATTTCTTGCTCAAAATTATTAACAGTAAAAGTTTAATTGATTATTTGTTAAGAAAAATAGCAAAATTATTAGCAAAATACCAAAGTCGAATATTTTAAATGACAAGAGCATTATTTGCAAGCACTTTTAAATTATTTGAAAATACTGTGCATAATTTAATATTGTCATTAATAAGCATCTTTTATGCCGCAATGATTGAAATAAACCAATACAGGATACAAAATTATTTAAGAACACAGAAATTAACGTCTGAATTTAATTAATTATCAAATGTACATATATATTAAGACAGACATAAACACAATTAAATACAACAACCCAACATGGAGTGAAAAATTAGCCGGGGCCAGGAATCGAACGTGGGTCGACAGCTTACCGGGCTGTTGTTTTTCTATCTAAGCTACCCCGGTTGGTATCCTAGCCCGGTAATTTCCAAACATTGACTGTCATTGTTTCCCACTAATAAACCATGTTGGGGAACGCCATCAGCCGGCAACCGCTCGGCACGTGGTGACGGGAAATACGATGAATAATTTTGATAATCCATCGATCAGCAATATACAGGGTGATTATAATTAAAGTCTGAATTTCAAAACGCTCTAAAAAGCGAACCACTCGTTAGAATGGCGTCAAAATTTAACAGCGTATTATTGAAGAAGGGGTAAAGAAAATGAACCAAAAAAAAAGTTCCAAATTTGAGCTGTAAGCGTCAGTATATGTAAATTAAAATACCTGGCATGGGCACGACAATTTCAGGTGTTATAAAAGCGTTGGGTAAACGGCGTTTCCTCATTTCGCTTCTCAGACATTGGCCATGAGTGTCTCAATGAAGGATCGTGCTCTGCTTGTAAAGCTTTATTACAAGAACGGTGATTCTGCACCAGTGGCTCTGCAGAAGTTCAGGACTCTCAAGGGTATGAAAAAAGGCGCTGGACCGATGACTGTCAGAGGTCTGGTGAAAATGATGCAAAAATTCGAAAATACAGGTTCGTTTAATGTGCAGTCTGGTAGAGGAAGGAAAAGATGTGATTCGGCGGTAGTTGAAGAAGTGGCCAGTTCAGGAAGAGTCTAGCGGTGGTGAGCAACCATGCAGTGCACGGAGAATCGCCCGAACATTGAACAGGCCTGTGAGCACGGTACATAACCTTCTACGAAACATCCTGCAATGCTATCCGTATAAAATTTGCCATGTGCATGAGTTGTTCCCTTCTGACCTGCCAGCAAGAGAGGGTTTTGCTTTGGAATTTCTCGCTCGCATGGAAGTGGACATGATTGGCCGTGGAAAATTCTGTGGACAGACGAAGCCCATTTCCACCTGACGGTATATGTCAATACACAGAATTGTCGAATATGGGCAACAGAAAATCCACTCGCAAGGAACCCAGTACCACTTCATCCTGCAAAGGTCACTGTGTGGTGCGGATTTACGGCATCATTTATCATAGGGCCGTATTTTTTCGAGGAGACGGGTGATTTAGATCCTGTTACCGTTACCGTCAATGGTCAGCGCTATGAGACTCTTTTGCGTAATGACGTCATTCCAGCTCTGCAACAGCGTGAATGTCTGGATAGTATCATTTTTATGCAAGATGGCGCTCCTCCGCACATTGCAAATCGAGTGAAGCAGTTGTTGAGGCGGCATTTCGGAAATGCTAGAATTATCAGTCGTCATTTCCCTACAGCCTGGCCGGCCCGATCACCTGATCTTAATCCGTGTGATTTCTGGCTGTGGGGTTATCTGAAAGATATTGTGTTCAGTACTCCGATTGCCAACGTAGCTGAATTAAAGACACGCATTGCGCAACACATTCTGAACTTGACCCCGGATACACTTCGATCGGTTGTGGAACATGCTGTTTCCCGATTTAATCTTGTTGCACACGGCGGTGGACAGCATATTGAACATGTTTTGCGCCAGTCTCGCCAAACTTAAAAACCGATTGGATGGATGCTTTTTATGCGGTTTTTGGCCTCAGGACAATTAAAAACCGGTTAGATGGATGCTTTTTATGCGGTTTTTGGCCTCAGGACAATTAAAAACCGATTGAAGGGATGCTTTTTATGCGGTTTTTGGCCTCAGGACAATTAAAAACCGATTTTTCTCATCCGATGTGGTAAGACCTTGCCATGGTGGACGGGCTTACGTAACTAACAGTATCACACGCGTACAGTCATGCACACTGAACAATACAGTTGGTTTATATCGTGTAACTTACGCCTTAGCTGTTGTTTTACGATTTGTCCTTTGTAGTCGAAATTCTGACGCTTACAGCGCCATCTGTTGCTAAAATTTGGAATTGTTTTTTGGTTCATGTTCTTTCCCCCTTCTTCAATAATACGCTGTTAAATTTTGACGCCATTCTAACGAGTGGTTCGCTTTATAGAGCGTTTTGAAACTCGGACTTTAATTATAATCACCCTGTATATATCCGCAATATAATTAATTAATTAAATTGAGACGCTAATTTCTGTGTTCTTAAATATATATTGCGGATCGATGGATTATCAAAATTATTCATCGTATTTCCCGTCACCACGTGCCGAGCGATTGCCGGCTGATGGCGTTCCCCAACATGGTTTATTAGTGGGAAATTACCGGACTAGGATGTCGACCGGGGTAACTTAGATGGAAGAGCAACAGCACGGTACGCTGTCGACCCAGGTTCGATTCCTGCCCCCATCTATTTTTTCACTCCATGTTGGGTTGTATTTAATTGTGTTTATGTCTGTCTTAATATATATGTACATTTGATAATTACAAAATTATTGTTTGTTTGGTTTGATAACATATTATGTTTCAAATTTGAGAAAGCGATATGTTGATTTTTTATCCAAAAATACTCAATTTGATATGAGTACATCGATTTACTCATTTCTGAGTTCCTCATTTTTTTTCAGTGTGAAAAAGGATAAATGCAAAAACGCGAATGCCTAAAATAAATGAAGTGCATTTTTTAAATGTTGTTGTTCAAATAAAAACCTAAACTAAGAAAAATTAGAAGCTCTATTTAATTTAAAAGTTACATTGTTGTATCATCAGCATGTCATATTTTTTTTACAAAAAGTTCCTTTTGAAACCAGAATATTTCTTTCTTTATTAAAAGCTTTTTTTCATACATGCCAGTTAATGAGCCTTTCTTTTAAATAAAGTATAATGAAAACAAGCCATTAACAATGCGCCAATAACTTTAATTAAAAAATTATTCCATACGTGTCATGTTCATGTATATTTTTTATCTGTATTTTTTAAAATAATCGCTTAATGAAGCAGTTTTTATTATTTTGCAGTGCATCTTGAACATATTTGCATATAATTGCTTTCTTTTCTTTTTCTTTTTCTTTCTTTTTTTTTTTTTTTTATTAAGGAGCAGTTGCGGAGTTTATGTATTTTTAGAATATTATTGCTGACGTTTAATTTATAACATATTTAGTACAGATGTTTCTTCAATAATAGAAGAAAAAGATTTAAATAGTATTACATAAAATCATGTATTTTTGCCTGTATGTCTTTTTTTAAACACATATTAATCTTGTTAGTATTTTATGAAAACTACTAAATCACAATTTTTGTTATTCATTCAAAAAATCATTTTTTAAATCATTTTAAATAAGAAATTAACAATAGTGAGAAAGTAACTAAAATAGAAAGCCCAGAATATCAAAAATTTAAAAATTAATTACTTTGTCTGTTATCTAGTTTTGAATAATCTCCAGCAGCTTGTGAGATTCTAGAATATATATATATATATATATATATATATATATCGGTTGATCCAAAAGTCAGGACGAACTTTAAAAATGAATAATCCGAAAACGAATCAAGATACAAAGATACGGTTTGCCTCGAACGGATGGAAAAGAAACAGGAGTTTTGTGTAACAGAAAAAAAATAGTGTTGTTGTCGACCAACAAATGGCTATATACTGTTTTATTGCACCAAAAGATGATTTGCAAATAGAAAAATGTTGACAACTTACAAGTCAGCTTAATTACAGTTAATTAGTACTATAGTAAATGTTCAATGTACTGTCCATCATTCATAATTGCAGCTGTGAGCCTGTTCACCACATCATCTACAGGATTTAGTAGCATTTCTTGAGTTATGGCAGACACATTTTGTCGGATGGCATCTTTCAGTGCTGCTAGTGATGTCGTTGGTTGCCAAAAGAACTATATTTTTTCGTTGCCACACAAAACCCGGTTTCTTTTCCATCTGTTTGGTGCAAACCGTATCTTTGTATTTTGATTCAATTTGAATTATTCATTTTTAAAGTTCGTCCTGACTTTTGGATCAACCGATATATATATATATATATATATATATATATATATATATATATATATATATATATATATATATATATATATATATATATATATATAAAAGGCCACCGGAAAGCCACCGTGATTTTGTACCGTAATTGGACACGAAACAAATCTATCAGAATAAAACAAATATATTAAGGAAGTTGATATAGAAATGCATATTTACAAAAAGTAACTCACTCCCTGCCCCACTTAGTTAGGAAAAAAATGAATGTATAAAAAAAAGAAATGGAAAAAAGTGTCCCCCCCGAAATAAAACCACTACTTTTAACAGCCAATATATCCTCGATGCTTACATATGACTTAGAATATACGATGTAGCATATCATGTACTAATCCCTGGGAGACAGTAGCATCAATAATATAACCAGGGCTTAATTATGGCCTTCAGTTAAGCATCAAATTTGATTGTCTGACATTGGCATTTAAAGCTCTACTGAGGATAAATCACATATTTTATTTGGGATTGAAATGGGGGACCAGGGCAGGCCCCTCCGTTACATATCCTCAATTATCCAAAAACCTTTCATAGAAGGATTTTGTATAACTTATGGGGAGTTTTTCTTTTGGAAAATGTAACTGTGGCCACCAGTTTTCTCTGCAATTGGCAATAAAATGATTTTTAGGAATTCTTGATAATCGGCAACTTACATGCAGTTGGAGGGGAAAGCCAGGTTAAGTTTACCACCTTAGCCGAAGCCTCCGAACACATGAATAGTTTAATATGATAAATTTATGTCGCAAAAAACAATTCCCCTTTTATCATTATGTAATGGAATTATTTTGTGTGGCCCTGTAAATGAATAATAACTATTCTTTACACCGCATTTTTTACAAATATATAATTTAATGCACTTCGCAAGCTCATGTAAATTTTAATATGTTTGACATGGTGTAACATCTTTAAAATTCATTCGGAACGATTTTTTCCCACCGGAAGTATTGAAACGGAAAGCTTTTTTGATTGTCCCTGTAAATAAACTAATCAAGCTGGAAATTTCATTTGAAATAGGGTTCGTGCAAGGGTAAGCGTCAATAACTCTGTCAATAATGGACAGATAAACCGAAATTATAAACACTTTTCAACTTTGTTGGAAAGTGTTAGAAATGAAAAAAATTTTATTCGTTAATTATGGCGACATTTATAAATGTACACAAATGCTTCCTCAATTCTGAAAATTCGTCAATTCTTCACATTTTCAAAATAACTTGAAGGAAATCAATTCATTCGTATCACATTATTTGTTGCAAAATAATAAGCAAAAAGTATTTATTTTGTTTCTTTTTCGAGTATATTTCTCGTTTTATAAATGTCAATTTCATTAAAATGTCTTTTTTTAAAGCTTTTGAATATATTCGTATTTAAATGTTTTCTTTTCAAAATATTGGATATTTTTAAATTGAATAGAATGCTTTTCTAAATTTCTATTTATAATGAGTTAAGCTGAGACGATTATTTGCAAAAATGTTGAATTGATAAATAATAATGAAGTCTGTTCTAAATTTGCTCATAATATCTCAACGTATTGATTCAATAATTACTTATTCATGTCTGTATTTACATGAAAAGAATCGTCATCAAGAACTTGTTTATCAAATGCATTTATATGTAGATCGAAAGGTGCTTGCACAAATCATCACCTCATCTAGACTGCTGAAATTCCAAAATTTTATAGAGCTCGATTAGCATATTGAAATGCAACTTGTCTGCAAAGACATGTTTTGATGGAAGACACCTGCATACCTGATTTAATTAGTGTATCCTCAGCATTATTATTATGTTTTTCTACACCCAAAAATATAAAATTATAGAGGACTGGGAACCAAGACACAACAATAATCCCATCAGATAACCACTGAAATCATGTTTTCAGGCGTTTTCCACTAAGGTAGGACTTGGCAGACCAATTGCATTTTAATATGCGAATCAAGTTAAAAAATAAAAACCCGGGTATTTCAGTCAGCGATGGGATGAGGCGATTGTTTGTGCTGCCGCCTCCCGGTTTAATATCTTTCCAAAAATTTCTTCATTTTTTGGAGTGTGGGGGGTGGGTGAAGGGGGGGTCAGTGCAATGCCTGTTAAAATAGAATAATTTTCACATTATTTTACACCCGTCTTTAAATTTTTGAAGAGGACACACTATCTTAAAATTAATCAAAATATCCGTTTTCTTTTTTATTTATATATTATCTGAAAGCTTCTTTAATTGGGAATATGTTGATACCTTATTTTTACCTATTCGACAAATATATCGCGAGATATTGTAAATTTTGTTAACAGATCCAAAGCAATTACCCATACACTTGAAAACTTTAAACTGATTTTTCCCCATGTTCATACTTTTTACTTGCTTTTTGGATAAATACTAAAGCTTTTTCGCTAATTTAGATAGAGGTTTGATTTTTTTATTTAATTATCTGGAAAAAAATTACTGTGCTCGTTAGAGAATTGAGAAATCTGAAGCATATATGAATCTTTTTATTGGTTGAATTCTGCCCCTTCTTTTATTTTACTTTATTCGTTTTCTGATTGGTCCTTACTTAATGGCTAGAAATGGAATACATCTGTTTTTTATTTTACTCGTATTCTCATTGGTTCATATTTAAATGTTCAGAAATGAAATACTTCTGTTGCCAGAATGGCAAAAAAAAGTATAAAAAACTACAAAAAAATTAATAACTTAAAAACAAATTGAGATACAGCTTTCAAACAAATTGCATTTAAAAGTATATTTTTTTCTCTATAAAGCGGTGCAACAATTTAAAATGTGTGATGTTTAGAAGTTTAAAAATTTGCAGTACCGAAAATTGTAAAACTAAAATTTCATTTTAAATTTGTGTATGCTTGATACAGGAATATTAATTTTTAATCCATAGCGTACGTAATATAACACTCTGTTATTATGTAAACCACGTTTTGATCATCATAAAAATGATGTTTATTGTTAATCTTATTATTTTGAAATATAGAATTTATTTATAAGTCTAAAATTTTAGTCTTTGAAAATATGATTTTCCCAAATAGCCGTTTTAATTTGTTAAATTACAATTTTTTATTTATTTTTTTAACTTCTTCTCCATATGTTGTATCTAATATTTTTGTACATGAATTTAACATTCAAGCTTATAGTTATTATTATTATTGTTATTATTATTATTATTATTATTATTTACATTTAAACTGAGAGTTTGGTAAATTTCCAGCATTTTTCTATACACACTAGAAAAAGGAATCATGTTAAATGTAAAATCCCATACATCTAAAAATTCATGCGCAGTTTTATATGATATATTCTAATGAACGTGGGAAAAAATTGAAGCAAAAATATTCATATTTATAAATTAAAAAAAAAAGTAGAATTTTTTTTAAGTTTTTTTAATTAAATTTTAGTAATATAGGTTGTTCTACAAGATTTTTTTTTCATTTTATTCAATTTTTAATATTAAGTATTGTGCCACCACATATTATAACAGTTTAATTCAAAATTGTAGAGATGGTTCCAACGGTAGTGTGTCCCCTTGAAAAAATAAATAAATAAATAAATAAATAAATAAATAAATAAAAGATAAAACCTTAGATGTGTCCCCTTAAAATAATAAATAAATAAATAAATAAATAAATAAATAAAAATGAAAATTTTAGATGTGTCTTTTAAAAAAATAAAAAAATAAAACCTTAAATGTGTCCCCTTAAAAAAATTAGAAACCTTAGATGTGTCCCTTTAAAAAAGTAAATAATAATAATAATAAAAACCTTAAATGTGTCCACTTTAAAAAAATTAAAAACCTTAGATGTGTCCCTTTAATAAAATAAATAAATAAATAATAAATAAAAACATTAAATGTGCCCTTTTAAAAAAATGAAAAACTTTAGATGTGTTCTATTAAAAAAAAATAATAAAAACATAAAAACCTTAGGTATGCCCCCTTAAAAAAATTAGAAACCTTAGATATGTCCCTTTAAAAAAAATCTAAAACCTTAGATGTATCCCTTTAAAAAAATAAAATAAATAAAAATAAAATATAAAACTTAAAACGTATCATCTTAAAAAAATTAAAAACCTTAGATGTGTCCCCTTCAAAAAATTTAAAAAACCTTAGATGTGTCCCCTTAAAAAAATTAAAAGCTTTAGATGTGTCCCTTAAAAAAAAAAAAAACTTAGAAATTTTAATTAAAGTAACACTTTATAAAATTTCCCTAGCTTTATCCAGAAGAATTTTAATGAAAACACTGCATTAGCATCTCATCTTCCGTTGTAAAATAAACAACAATCTAAATTGTTGCTGCTGCGGGTATGTTCCTCTTTTCATAAAAATCGGTTTGATTGAAATGTCTATTTTAGAAGCTTTTGAAGTATACAGAGAATGCATTTGCATTTATAAAGCGGGTATAAATGTTTTCTTTTCAAAATAGTTAGTGCTGTTATACTTGTATAAATTCAGTAGAATGCTTTGCTGAATTTCAATTTATAATGAATTAAGCTGAGACGATTTTTTTACAAAAATGCTAAATTGATAAATAATGATGAGGTCTATTTTAAACTTATCACGTAGTATCTAAACGTGTTTTTTGGATAATTAACTTATTCATTCGCGTATTTTTAAAGTTATATGAAAAGAGTTATTCTAAACTGTTTGAATATCAAAATTCTTAACTAAATCCTTGAAAATTACTTCGTTTTTAAAAACGTCTGTGAAGATGGAAAAATGTGGGGTTACTTTAAGATAAGTTCTCCAGTTACTTTAAGATAAGTTCTCCCGTTACTTTAAGATAAACGATCTAGCATTTTACAAAAACAATTTCCCATTCTTTAAACCTTGTTAGATTATTAAAACAAATTTTAATAATATATCTCATAAAATTTCGATTAATCTTAGCACAAAAACTCTTAGTAAAAGATAATAATCCATATCGATCCATAATATGGATCCATAATGATCAACAATTGACCATCCCCACCTTTCTCGTTGGAAGGCATTGAGAGCTACTTCTTGTACTTGTATTTCTGAAATAAACAAATATTTTATTATTTTAACACAATCATACTGTTTGAAAAAGATATCTTGTAATTTGAATTTTTGTCAAATCCACTGAAAAGCTATCGAGGACGGGAATCGATTTCAGAACCTTGGGTTTCAACTGTCAATGTTCTCCTGACTACTAAGGTATCTGATGCAAATATGGCCAATGCAGTTAATATGGCCAACCAGCAATATTGTTATTGATTTCAGAGAAATCTAAAAGACGATGCTTGTATCGATTGCCTGAATATCCGAATAACATAGTGCAGTACCATGTTGGCCGCAATCCTTGATCACGTGCTTAGGGGGGGGGGGCAGTCATTGTTGATTTGTTGTTAGTTGCGTTGGCATTTTATAAAATTATCTCTGGTAAGTTTATTATTTTTCTTATTCAAAAAAAGTATTTGTATTTATTGTTATACATAATATTTTAGCTGGTTTAAAGTCCTTTTCAACTGTAACAATGTATTTTAATAACTGAGTGTTCAGGCAGAATTACGAGCACTTTTTCAAAACTTATCATTGTTAATATGTCTATTGGGTACTTATGGCATACTACATTCATATAAATAAGTTTCCTTACTTTTTATATTTAGTTATTTATGCAAATAACTGAGTTGAAAAATGTAATGCACTATTAACATTAAATATCAAATAAAAAAAACTTTTCAAAATGTATGTTACTACTAAGTAAATATAAAAGAAATCAAATGTAATAATGTTAAAATAAAATACCAAATTTTCTTCTCCTTTTTTTTCTTTTTCACTATTTTTGTAAAAACTCAAAAAATAAATTTGGTTTTCTGCGGATTTAGTTTCTCATGCTTTAAATATGAATATTTTCATTGTATTTCACCTATGGCCATATTACCTGTATATGAGCATATTACCTTCATCAATTAGACTTTTTTCAAAAAATTACTGCAAGTTTAAATCTTGATTAATTTAAATTTTTAATTTTTTTTCTAGTGCTAAAAAGACTCTTTTCTTTTAGACAATTTTTTTAAATCACTTAAAACTGTCGCTAAAAAAATTCTATTGTTAAGGTGGCCATATTACCTGAAGATACCTTATCTGGAATTACAATCGGCCGACATAATTTACCGACGACTTGATGTTTGAGTTAATAAGGCGAATTGGGGGGAAAATTCAACAAATGAATTATAAAACTCCAAATCTGTTATTGATTTACTTTTTAACTGTGCCAACAAAAATATCTGTGAAATTAAAATGAAAACGAACTATTTGTGTAACCATGGCAGAATCATTAGGCTGTTAAATTTTCATAGACTCTTACAAAACATGTATAATTTCATCTTTACACGAGCTATGATAAACAAAAATTGTACAAATTGTACAAGATTTAGATTACAATCGTGCATTTAAAAATACAGAAATGTGTATTAATAAAATGAAACACGTATAATAGAGGGTAAATATAGTTTTAATATAAATCATATTCACATGCAAAACGCCAACTAGACATGCATAAACAGAATAACTACACGTTGTTTCCAAAACATTTGTAATAATTCAGGTTAAATATAAAATGATTCAGGAGAGGCTCAATATGTTTCAAGAAGTTACACAAAAAAGGTATATTAATTAGGCATAAATCCAGAAGTAATTGAGTAATATGAATTATAGTGATGCCTTCTAGAAAGAGAAATTACAAATATAAATGAATACAACAGCATTTATCCAAAATAAACTATGTAATTAATAAAAGTATTTGATAAAACTTACCAATTATTATGAAGTAGCTTAGCTTAAAATAAATTAAGAAATTAAAGTAAAAATAGATAAAGTGAAGTGAATAATAAATGCACTATAAATTAATGCTAAAAAGATGTTACCTAAAATTTCTATAAAACTACAAAAATATAAATGCAAAACTTCAAAATTAAAAAGGGTATAATTATAAACAAAGAAATGTTAAATAATTAAATAAGGCAACATGTTAGTATGTATGACATTGTCCTATACTAAATTAAGAAGTTAAGTAAAATGTTACTAAATGAAATTAAAACAGTAGTGTATGATAAATGCTAATGATAAAGGTAGTATAAATATGATAAATGCAATGCTAAATATTCAAATTAAGTATTGCGCATTAAACTTGCACAGGAAACCTCGCGTCAATACTTTATGACAAGCGTATTTTTTATAAGATTTTTTTTTTCGAATTTTTGAAGCCTTTTAAAGGAAAGATACATATACGTACTTGCCAGCCTCCGGCTTTTTGTAAATCAAGTAAACGTACTTGAACCGGAAAATTGTTTTAATTAAAAGTATGTTATATTAAATATTCTTCTAACTTGCAGTATACTGGATATCGTTCCTTGAATAAATTTCTAGTTTAAAGTATATTTCTATGATTTATAAAAAGCCGGAGGTTAGAATGTATGCATATAACAATAATACAAAATTAAGCAAAAATGTAGTTTTGTCCAAACAACACCGTTCACCTCCATACACGAATGTCTACTCATCTACTCACCCTTTATAATTAAATATCATGGCCGTACTATTTGTATATTAGGATATATATGATATTCTTACGATAACCATGATGCAATGCATCATAAATAATTTAACTAGCATTTTTACTAATAAGATTAGAAGAATATAATATGTTAATTCTAAACAAAGTATTAAGGAGCGTATTTCTGTAAATTTATGAATGAACATGGGAAAAATTATTTTGTTAAAATAATTAAATTTTGGTTAATATAGTTTCAACCAACAATTATGGTTGAAATGACCAGGTTTTAAACAAAATTTTGTTGAATTTACAGAATAATTTTGTTATTTAACCACATTTTAGTTATTACAACCAAAATATTTGTTTAGAGCTATATTAACCAAAATTTAGTTGTTTCAACAAAACAGAACAAAACAGTATTTTTCGTAAAAACAATTGAAATTATGTAAATGTATTGAATTTGAATTGAAATTTTTAACATTCTAGAAAAGGCAAATTTAATAGTTCACCAAATAAGTAGTTTATATCTCATGAAGTCCCCACCCAAATTGAAAGTAATGATTTACTTACAATTTTTTCATCAACGCTCACCAGTCAAAAAATCATTTTGGTGTAAACGTAATTAAATGCTACTAGTGATGTATTTGTTAGAACTATAACACAGTTTTTTTTTAAATGATCGTTTAGAAAACACGAAAAAAAAAATATGCTAAGAATATGAAATTTTATTTTTTAATAGTTTAAACTGCATCTACTCCCTGCCTCTTAGTGAGATTCAACATCGTTCAGAATTGTTTCTGATTTTGATGTTTCATACCAAAAATTGTCTGTTAGTCTGTGTTTGAAAATGTAATTAGAACTGACTTCTATTAATTCATATGCGTTATTGAGGTTCACTGCCGCATTTCCCAGTTATAAATAGTTTATACAGCTTTAACGATTTGTCGGTTATTTTTTCGATGTATGCTGGTTGCAATAATATGCTGCTTATTCCAAATTTATTTATATTAATTAATTTCGTAACATATATCGCATTCAGCATGTTGTAAATGCAAATTTTCTCTGAATGCGGAACTTTCTTACATCTGAAGCAACTTATCCTTTTAAAGATTTTCTGTTACCATGGAAAAATATGAATTTTTGTAACGAAATTCTTGTAATATTGAAAAGTGTTACATGATTAATGTTCTGCGCATCATTCTTCCATCTTGTTCTTCTTCTGATTATTATTGGTGATTTCGAAATTATAAAAATACTTAGCATCTATAATCGTCGTCTGGTATGTCTGTTCATTTGTCTACCTGTCCGTTTGTCCACATATAAACAACGCAAAAACTACCCAACCGAATGGTTTGAAATTCATGCTTAATATTATAAATGGGAAAGTGTATGTGTATGTCTGTTTGTTTGGCGAAAATTTTTTTCCCAAGCATCTTCGTCGTTCCAAGCCCAAGTTCGCACTTTGATTGGTTGTTGCTCTCGGCACTGTTTTCACGTAACTCGGCGATAACCATGCTTGGCGAAAAATACTTCGCTCGTAAGTGAACGAGTAAACCTAAAACCTAACCTACTCATTCTTATTCTTCCTTCATTCTTATCCTCGTGGTCTTGTGCTCTTGTATGTAAAAACTTTTAAAGAGTACAGCTTTCAGTAAGACACGTTCCATCCAATCCAATGCTGCAAGAGAAAAGTTACTTTGTACTCAGTTCGGAAGGAAATCAAACTCCTCGACGGAAGCATCTATCGCTACGCCAAGTATGATTATCGCCAAGTTACGTGAAAACAGTGCCGAGAGCAACAACCAATCAGAGTGCGAGCTTGGGCTTGGAACGACGAAGGTGCTTGGGGGGAAAAAATTACGCGTTTGTTTGTCCATCTTTGACGGCAAAACAGAGTGACGAATTGACGTGATTTTTTAAGTGAAGACATTTGAAGGGATGAAGAGTGACATAGGCTGCCTTTGTCTCTTTCTAACCCCTCACTTCCCTAAAATGGGGGTTGAAAGTTTGTATAGAGCATTCCGCAACTTCAAGGTAGAAAGCTAAAGTGTTACTCATGGATTCTGATAGATGGCGCTGATAGATTTCTGAAACAAGATAACTTGTGTGCTCTCTATCTGTACTTAAGTGCGGGTATCATCGGCCCGTGCTTCACACTATAGTGCATAAGGTATTTATTCTCTGTTATTTGACGATTGATTCACATTGATTTAACTGCTTTTGGATTTTTGGCTCTTCGTGTTTAGCTTTGCGATTTGGTATTGTTGTCTTGGTTTGGTTTTCTGATTTCCGAAAACAAATTCGGTTTTGGATTCTTTTTTACCGTTGTTGTTTTTCGGATTGGATTAATTCATTTAGTTTAGATTTATAATATTCCTGGACTTTTAAGGAATAAGACAATCGCTTTGGTTTTGATTTAGTTTTGCTTCGTGAATTGGTTTTGTTGTTTTTGGTTTAAAGTAAATGCACATAAAAATAATAAGTAAAATTTATTTCTCACTTATCCCTCAATAATTCTATGAGTTTTTAAAAGGTCGACAACATAGTTTGTTGTATTTAACACGAGCGAAGCCTCGGGCAAAAGCTAGTTTAATATATAATCGTAGCAAGATTCTGCCTTACATTTCAAATTTTATGAAAATCGAATCAAAACTTAAAAAGATATTAATAAAAATTTCTTTATTCTATTAAATCCAATCATACGTAATTAATTCATTGCTATCAAACGGAAGGTAATGATTCTTGATTACCATGGTGAATATGTACGTTCTATTTACGATGAAGTCTTATTATTTCAGTGTAACTGAATTTAACATATATTGTCGTAATACATTTCATATTCATGAACTTTCGCTTGGGAGTCCAACAGTTATTACACTAGGGTCTGAATATTTATAAAACTATTTATAGTATAAACGAACTTCATTTGCCACATTTGCGATACAGTTTTGGACTTGCTGCTGTTTATATAGAAAAGTGTGTAATATTATTAATCTCAATACGAAATTATGTCCCATTTAAGAAGATCTGGGACACAAAAATCTTAAAATTAAAAAAAAATTATTCCATTAAAACTTTCTCTGCTTTTTATGCTTATAATGACGTTTAATTCATGTTTCCATCTTAATTAGAAAAGAAAATATTAATTTTTTCACGTTGGTTTATTTTCAAAATCTAACTTTCAAGAAAATGATTGCCATGAAATAAGTTCTTGTAAAAATGCGTTTTTCTTCATGATGGGTTTTTTCCCAATTTCTCAGATTTAAATTGTTATAACTCAAAAATCTCTAAAAATGAATGCTTCAAGCTTGGAACATATCTTTTTTAATTGTTTTACTTTAATTCTGATTCAGGAAATTAAAAAAAAATACTTACTTTTGAAAATATGATTTAAAAAAAAAAGTTACATTACCTTTTTTTTAGTTTAAATATTTTTAATTTTTTTAAATTTTAATACTTTTAAAAATTTTGAATCAAAATTAGAATTTTGATATTTCTGTTTATTTAAATGTAAAAAAAAATGAAATTCTACAAATAATATTTTGAGTTATAATGGTTTTAAACTACACCACTTAAAAATTAAATTACATTTTTTTTAAATTTATGTGAAGTTTTAACGTATGATTTAATTTACAAATGATACGGTTAACCATCACAAACAAAAGTTAAAATTTTAACTCAATAAAACAAAATTATTTTTTAATGTGTCCTGGACCTCCTTTAAAATACTGTTATTATCGCTGTTTGTGGTGAATATTTGAGTTTTATGTAAACCTTACAAGCAAATTTCATACTTCTAGTAGCGGAAAATTAAATAATTTATGCGTCTAAACTACAGTACTCATGAATAAAAGATTTTCTAGATATTTTTATTAAATTTAATTCACCATAACACTATGTTAACGATATTTTAGAATGGTACACACACTTTCCCTTCGACATTAAAAACTTTACGTAACTTTTCACAGAAATTTTAAAAAAGTTTCTGTTCGGTAGAGATAAAAACTAAAAATGAAAGATTAAATGCAAATATTAAGATTCAGTTATAGGTTATAGGTTATAAATGGAGATTAATTGCAATACTTGAAAGCTTAACTATTGTAAATGAAAAGCATCTTCATCTGCCATATTTTCATTGCGAAAATAACATTTTAGGGAGTCTAAATATAGGTGACTAATTAGGAAAATTTTAGTCAACTTAAAACTAATTGTTTTCTCCTATCTGTACAAGAAAAAGGTATTGGTTTCGTGAAAATTTCGAAAATCCAATTTTCGACAGATTTACACGGTTTAAGGATCAGGTATTCCGAAAAGTATGTCTTTACAAAACATCTGTCTGTAAATCTGTAACTCTGTCTGTCTGTCTGTATGGGACGCAAATTTTGTGGGCGCTCTATCTCAAGAGCTAATGTACGAAATTTAATAAAATTTTAAATTCAGTTAGTCCCTAATATTAATTGGTGACGATTACTTATTGATTTAAATAGCTCAACAGGTATGGCTGCTATCCAACCTTTTTTCACAATTTCCACAATAGCTATATCTCAAGAAGTAATACACAGATTTATACAAAACTTCAGATTCCGTTAATCCTTGACATAATTTGGAGCTAATTGCTTTTGGAGAAAACAACCCGATAGATGGCGCTGCTATGCAGAATTTTTTACGATTTCTGCAAAAGCTCTATTTCAAAGACTAATGCATGGATTTTCATCAATCTTTAGATTCAATTAGAAGCTGAGTTAAGTTGTTGCTGATTAGATTTTGATGAAAGTCATTTAATCGGTGGCGTTTAAATGCTTCATTATTCAGGAAGTATTAACATGTTATGAAATAGCAGAATATTTTGGGATTGCCACATCCGATTACTAAAATTTTGTTGCAAAAACGTCGTCTTTCATTTTATAACAGTTTCTTAAAAATATCTTTTATCTAAAACATTTTATTACAAAAGCTACCGATTCGTAAAGAATTTCAATGGGAGTTTTTTTTCTAGAATATATGCATAATAAGCAGGAGCTAGTACACATTTTATTCTCTTTACAAACACAGCGTATCAAAAAAAAAAAAAAAAAAAAAAAAAAAAAACTGAAATCGTACTTAAACATTCTAAGACTAAGATCGATAGAATAAGTAAGCAAGTAGTAAGTTTATTTTGAAAGTCGTAAAATTTTGATAAAATATTTTCAAAATTATTTTCAAATTTTATCTTTAGGTGGCGCGCACGGTGAAGTCTAAAAATATTTTGAAAAAAAAAATGTTAAAAATTACATGCGTATGTAATAAACGATCAGTCAAATTCAGCGGCGGGATTCTAGGAAAAAGTCTAAAAAAAATAAAATACTTTCGATTATTTGAAGCAAAAAGAGGAACGATCTAAGTGATTTGATAATCAACATCATTTCTTCAATAATGCAAGCTATTTTAACGCATTTGGAAATTGCTAGTTAAATGTGAGATTGCTATTAAAATAAAGTGTTTCAATACAATGAATCAATACAGTCAATACAATGTATAGCTTAATTAATTTAAACTTAAACGATGAAGCAGTTTATTGTTTTTTATAAGCTTATATAATGTATACAATTTGTTTGACGTTACTTAATTTTACATAATTTCACTAGCTGGATAAATTTTAAGTGTGTTTCAGGAGTAATTGTCCAATATTCTTTATGTTTTTTGATATTGAATCTGTCAATAATACTATTCTCTTGTTGTCTGCGATACTAACAATATTGAAATCAAATTGAGAATGGTCAAAATTGCATCATAATTTTGAATTTGAAATAACTTAAATCAATTTACATTTTATTCTAAGCCGTAGTAATATGATCGTTAAATTTCTTTATAGATACACATATATATGTCATACGACATAATTAGACGACGTAATCATATGGCAAATCCATAGTTATTATCCATAGTTATATCCATATTTGTCAAATTAGTTCTAATTAGTTCAAACTGAAGAGTAAATAGGTTTTCCCTTAAAGAATATATTTTTAAATAAAAGCATATTTTTTTAAATAATCATTATTTTGCCAATCAGCAATCAATCGCCAAGAAAATGAAATTTTGGCTATATTTTTACGAACGTTTTATTGAGGTTTCACCAGATTTTTTAAAAATATAAATATTTATAATCATCATGAGAAAAACACTCTGTAATGTTTCCGGAATTTTCTGAGAATGTTCTTTGCCCAAAAACCTATCCAAATCTGTATTTTTGCGGTGAAAGAAAAATTGTAAATAAATAAACAATTTTTTACCCTATGAAAGACCTTCTTTGGTAAAAAATTACGTAAACCCGACGCACTACGTGATGCATTTTATAATTATAGTTCTAAATCTGCCTAACACAATAAGAACTATGCAAATATTAGAAGGAACCGCAGCGACTGTAAAAGTGAATCTGTAAGCCGACAATTATAGACAGCAACAAAACTATGAAATATTGTAAAAATTGCAAAACTGAATTTTTCAACTCTTAATGATATTACCTTCTTATAAGACAATTGACAACTAAAAATATCATCACATATAATTATAATGAATTTATTTGTATGACCGAGAAGTTTCGTTCCTATTTACCCCGTTTTATGGTAGCCAAATCACACAAAAGCCACTCACTGAACATTTTTAAAGCAGAACATAATTAAATAGCAAAGCTTGAAGTTATGTAACCATACGAAAAAATTGAATACCATGTGTTTACCGAACACGCAGCAAGCTGGGTGGACATATTTTGTAAAATGATTAGTGTTTATCACTCCCCGTATGATACGGCTCATGCAAAACAATATCGCGCATGCGCTTATCTAAAACTTTTTCAGTTGATCTTTATTTTCCACCCTAAACCAACACTTTACAATGCTTATAGTCCATATTATTGAAATTTATACCTGGGACATCCTTTAACCCCTTAACGCGCAGTGTTGCCAGGTCGGCAACACCTAAAGTTCCCCTTGTTTAGAGACACAAAAACTCCGTGAATATTTCAAAAAGTACTCTAATGGCTACTTTAAATCTTTCTTATGAGTTCTAGATGGCAAAACCACAGAGATCAAACTCTACTGTTTTTAAATAATAGGTAAAATGTTTTACTCTAATACGCGCTTCACAGCAATGCTCTTCTCACTGCACTTATCAATGCTTTACTTATGGGAGGTTACTACTTCGGCAACAGCTGTATAATTAAAATGGTTAGTGCAATCTTTACAAAACAATACCTGTGTACTCCTCTAGGCTTATATAGATTGCCTATTTTTTTTTCTTTAAATTCCAACTTTAAAGAGTAGTGCGCTGGAAAAAGTTAATGGCCACACTGTACAATGTGTTTCTGATATTCAAAATGCAGTCACATCTTGAACTGAAAATCACTTATTACTTGCCAAAAAACTAAATCACTCATGACCGATGAACTCTATTTATTATCTGCTTTAATCTCCCGAAAATTTTGGAAAGACATTTGACTCCAAATTTTTCCGACTATATCACTAATTTTCCTTACCCGATGTCCCACCTTCCTATCAGTCATTACATTGCTATTAATTAATCAAAAATGTACGCAAAATTTAAATTTGTAACAATGACAATATCAGAGCAGGGGTGATGTTTTTCACATTTTAAAACATAACCCTTATGTCTGAGTAAATAATGAGTTCGATTGATTTCAATAATTTTTTGGTTACATTTCGATTGATAAAAATAATATTGAGCATATAAATAGATTTATAATTTTTTTTTTAAACGGTTTAGTAACAAAATAAATCTTAACGAAAAAGTAACATTTAAAAAAGTCCTTGGAGGTTCCTATCTAATTAAACACGATTTTATTACATCATTGCATTTTTACTTTTTTAAACGTAAGTTTTCTTTTCCTTTCCTCGATTTAAAAATATTTTAATTAGTGTTTTCAATTACATAACTCTCTCTCTTTTTTTTTCATGTATGTATTTCTGTTTTTTTTTTTTTTTTTTTTTTTTTTTTTTTTTTTTTAACAGACTTATTGATCGAAGCATTTACTTTTCCCTTTTTCAATCCGTATAAATGAATAACGAATTTTAATGTTTGGTTTTCAAAACACAATTTCAGGCTCATTAGAAGCATTTACAGAATTTTAACTATTTTTTTAACTGAGCCCAGAGAGTTACTAAGAAAATAGTATTGATTTTCAAACAAAAATTTAGTCGATCATAAACTCTTAATTTATCTGTAACTCGCCTAATTACAGGGTACATGAATTGTCACTATTCTTTATATTTTAAATATTTTTAAACTTTATACACTTAACAAGTAAGAAAAATCATGCGTTAAGCATAGATTATGAAGCACTTTCCAACACTAAATGAAATCTTTAACAAAACTTTGTTATTTGGGGAAATAATAGTGTATAGCCAAATATACCCAAATATGTATTCCAGTATATTAGAACAGCCCTGTATTTCATATGTCAGTTGATATAATGGGAAAATTTAGTTTAGCAAAAAAATACCCAGTAGCTTGAAATTTCTGTTTCAGCATTTCATACTATTAGATGGAAACATACTTGAATACTTTTGTTCAGCCCTGTAGTTTACATTGTACCTTTATTACACATCAGCATTAGGCTAAAATTTATTGTAAACTAAAACACTTTTAAAACAACTGAAATCACATTCTCATAAATCATCATTCATAGGCGTCCATGTACCGAATTCTTTGCGTGGCCCTGTATATCCTTTTATCTATATTCTGCAAACATTTCTCAGTAAATTGAATGAAGCTTAGCGTAAAAATGCATAGCTTATTTAAGAACCACGTTTAAATAATTTACGCTCATATTCAGTAACGTTGGTGAGCTCTTTTGGGTAGCCCTGTATATCAACTATAACATTTATACACACCATATAATGTGCATATATTTAGCGAAATATAAACGCGCTATCATAATTAAAATGCATATCATCCCTCCATCAGCCATCATCGGACACATATACGGTACTTCGAAAAGGATATACTATTTGAAATCTTTTGTGTGGCCCTGTAAATGCAATGTACTTCATATTATGCAAGACAGAAGCGTATAATTTATATTAAGCTTCAGTGACATATATCAATTTTATTATACATGAAAAAGCTTAATATATTTAAAATATGTCACACACAATTCCCCCTTTTACCATTATCTAATGCAATTCTTTTGTGTGGCCCTGTAAATGAATAATAGCTACATTTTCACCTTATATTTTATAGAATGCATATTTTAATATGTTTGACAGGGTATAACATCTTTAAAATTCCTTTGAAACGATTTTTCCCCATAGGCCGTAATGTAATAGGAAACTTTTGATTCGCCCTGTAGATAAACTAATCGTGGTAGAAACTTCATTTTCGATAGCATTTGTGCTAGGGTAAACGTCAATAACGTCCTAAAATTTCATGACAATCCGAGTATATTAACGATTTTTCCCCATGGGCCGTAATGTAATGGAAAACTTTTGATCCGCCCTGTAGATAAACTAATCATAATAGAAACTTCATTTTCAATAGGGTTCGTGCTAGGGTAAACGTCAATAACGTCCTAAAATTTCATGGCGATCCGAGTATATTAACGATTTTTCCCCATAGGCCGTAATGTAATGGGAAACTTTTGATTCGCCCTGTAGATAAACTAATCATGGTAGAAACTTAATTTTCAATAGGGTTCGTGCTAGGGTAATCCTCAATAACGTATAAAAATTTCATAGCAATCCGGGTATATTTACGGGAGTTAGAGCGCGGACAGACGGACAGACGGACAGACAAACCGAATGCATAAGCACTTTTCAACTTTGTTGGAAAGTACTAAAAAAAACGGACGATTTTACGGAAATACTTCTGGTAATCTGGACGCCAGTACAATTTATACTTTTTTAACGAAAAATTTCCGTAAATTCCAGAAAATTTTTCGTAGTTTCCTGGAATTTGTGGGAATCTTTCCGTTAAAAAACAGTAAATTGTACTGTCGTCTAGATTACAAATAGTAATTCCGTAAAATCGTCCTTCTTTTTTTACAGTGTAAGAATTATCAAAGAAATATTTAAAATCATGCTTATTTTTCTTTTAAAGTTTCATTTCATAATGCAAAGGGAAAAAAGCGTCAAGCATAAGATTAAAAATAACTTTCCAATATACAGTCGAGTCTCTATATAACGAAATCCACCGTTCCAGTAAAAAATTCGTTATATAGAGAAATTCGATGTATAGAGAATGATGTTAAAGATCGTATTTAATGTGTAAAATTTGAACAAACATTATTTTCAATCTTTTGAATTAATAATTTGAAATGTTTAAAAGTAAATATTAACCTAACATTTTATTTCTTAATTATTTAACCTGTTTCAAAAAAGAGAACAGACATTTATTTGAAAGCTTAATGAAAATCAAATAAGGAAGGCTTGCATTAATTTCAGACGAAGAAATCTGTGATTTTTTGTTGTTTTGATTTTAAAATTGTTACGCTCTAAAAACAAAAATTGCTCAAATTTTAGCAAGGAATAAAAAACTGCAGTTAAAATTTCCCTCCATTTGAAAGCCTCTCTTATGTGACTCTCATTGATTCCTCTCTTACATGTGCATCAATCTAATTGACTCTGATTTGAGAAGGATGTGGAAAGGTGTGTGGGAGATGGGATGAATTCGTTGGATTTAAAGAACAAGGAGAGAAGTATTTAAAAAAAAACTCAGCACTGACGATAAATCAAAAATAAGTGATGGAAAATTGATTCCATATGATTTCGAAGCCTTTTAAAACTGAGTAAATTAAGACCAATTTATGAAAAAAATTGTTATAAGGAGATCGATATTTCGCTATATAGAGAGTGTTTTTAATGTAATCATGCGAAAAGGGAATCGTTCCTACTAAAAATTTGTTATATAGAGAAATTCGATGTATGGAGTTTTGTTATAGAGAGACTCGACTGTATTTAGAATAATGTAGTAAAACTGAACTGTTAAATAAGTTAAAATATTACGTCTATTTCAACCATACGGAGGCGCTTAACACATATGAAAACCAAATTTCACATATTTTTTATCTACAATTGGAAAAAGATCCAAACTCTCTGAAGGCCCACCAGTAGCCGAGAGGTTCTGCCTCCGAAACTGGTAGATGGCAGGTGCTGGGTTCGAACCCAATCGTGGCCGTCGGTCTAACCGATGAGTTTTCCGTGGTTTTCTTCGAACCTTGGATTTCCTTGTATAAATACAGCTTACGTTCCATTAGAAAGACCCCTCCCACGGAGGACATCCCCCCTTTAGGTCCTATATCCCAAGCAGTAGCGACTAGTCAGGGGGTGCTGCATCAGATTTTTCTTACCACTAAAATTTAAGAGAATTTTTTATGTTATTTATTCGACAAACTTTCACGACTAATTAAAGCTAAAATTTTCATACAATTTTAGTGGTGTGAAAAATTAGATGCAGCACCCCCTGATAAGCCGCTACTGATCCCAAGTGTAGGTTGGCCGTTATAAACACAAACAAACAAACCGAATTATCTGAACAAACCTATCTGGTATATCTTGATTTGTATTGACTAACTATACATGTTGCAAAATTTTAGATTAGTTAGGAAATACATATACCTCAGTTGAAAACTCCCCTCCACTAACTTCCGCTAAAGAGGAAAAAAATACGTGAATTATTTTGTGCAGTATATGCAATATAGAACTTACATTTAAAGAGTAACATGCAAAAAAATAGCTAAATTAAAAAGCGCAAAAACCGAATTTTAAAACTCACTTCCAGCTACTATTACTCAAAGGCAGTATAGTAACTGATTTCTTTTGTGTGTCTTTGTAAATTAATGACAAATGCTCTGAATTCCCTATTCTATCGTGATTATCTTGTAGTGAAATTCAGTGATTAATATCAGTTTTAATATATTTGAAATATTGTAATCTTAAAAAATTCTTTTAAAATGATTTTTTCCTACCATAATGTAAGGGAATTCTTTTATGTGCTCCTGAAAATGAACTATCAATCTGACACACTTTATATTCAATACCAAACACTTGCCGTGGTGACCCTAAATAACATTTATCAATTGTATAAAAATCCAAGCATATTTACAGGAATTAGACAGTGGACAGACGGACAGACAGCAGCGTATGTCCCGGTCAAGGCTTCAGCCTAATTCAGGACACTAGTGTTTATCATTCAGCCAGTCAAATGGCTGAAATTGTTTCTTTACATCTTTTATAAGGATAAGGATATTATAAGAATTTTTGTTAGAGATGTGTTATTTACTCAGGTACTGACTCCGTTAATGAAACTAAAGGAACGATTCTAATCTGTAAAAAAGAATTGACCCGGTCGGGAATGATTCCGAGAAGAACAAATTATCAGAATCGGTCCTAAATGTAACGAATTAAAAAAGGAACGAATCTTTTGGAATCGATCCGTAATGTAACAACTCCGTAAAGGACAAATTCCTTAGAATCGGTCCAAAATGTAACAACTTCAAAAAGGGGTGATTTCTCGGAATTTGTTCGAAATTTATACCGACTCCAAAAAGGGAAGATTCCTCGGAGTTTGTCCAAAATGTATCGACAAAACCATAAAAAATAGACAATTTTTTTCCAAAGATTTATTTTACAGGATCGATTATGATAATCTTTATTCCTTAATCACATGGAATAATTTTTATTCCTTAATCTTCCCGAAACATTTTTATCCCTTATTCTCATTGAAAAACGGTACATTTTTACATCGATAGGGCCAAGAAATAAATATTAGTAGCGCAATAATTAACAATAATGATTTTTTTTCCTTACTTTTTCTGAAACATTTCATTTTTTATTAATATTTTAATTTGGGATTTTTCTTTCCTTTTGCAATAAAATTCTATGATTAAAAATGTTAAAACTTTATTATCCTTTTTGATAAAATATATCATATACTTTTAGTTAAAAAAATTCACATACTAAAACCGTACTCTACATTTTTTTTTTTTCAATAAGAATTAAAGCCTTATAGTCCTCGTTTAATTTTTTGCATACTGTAGGAAGTTTTTCTATTGAGCCTTTTAGATAAATAAATTTGAATAAAAATCAATTTATAAAAATCCTGCGAACGGTTTTTTAACAACTCCCCTTTTTTTCTTGTTAACTTTGTCTACCTTATACATTATTTATTTTCCTTACATATCATCATTATAGAAAGACGTTTTTTTTTCTTATACCTTATAATTCCCCTGAATATATTTGCATAAATAAACTGAATTTCAAGGATTTTAAACCAGAGAAGATTCACAAAAACATTAAAATACTCTATTGAGTTTTAACATAATAAGTTAAAAAATTCTTGTTAAAAAAAAAAAAAAAAAAAAAACCTGACTTTTAAACAATAATTAAGTTTAAGATAAATAATTAAGTTTATGAGATAGCATTAAAAATCGTTTATTTATTTGAATAGATTTGAATTATTAGAAAATAATATACACTGTTAAAAAATTTTCTGTGAAATTACAGAGAATATATGAGTAATCCATTATCCTAAGTCTTATGTCAAATTACAGATATTAGAAAAACAGATATTATTTTCAATAGTAGAGAAGTTATTCGGTAAATTTACGATAGACCATGTAAATTGGGACAGTTAGAGCGGGTCCGGTAGCTCGTGCGTGCAGTGCCCGATTGCGCCTATAAAAAAGCGAACTGTCAAAAAAGAAAGAAAAAAACCCGTAAGAGAAGGAGATTAGTGACATGCATATTATTCTCTTAAAAAAAAACATATTTAGTAAAACAAATCAAAGATAAATAACGGAATAAGTTACTTTACTATCTAGTTAACTGAATTAAATGTTTAAGGATTGGCTAATTGCTATCTAATACAATATATTTTCTAATAAGGCTTATTATTCATACTCGGATTCCGTTGATTATAGAACTTTTCCCCCATAATTCATATACTAAACAACTTAGAACAATATATTATATAGTAAAGCCTCACCTGAAAATTCTATAAATAACACCACAAGGCCTATAAAAGCCATTCAGCAGAGCTAAAGTTAAGAGCAAAGGGAACAAAATCCCCATCTGTAGTTTACATACGCGGTGATCCCAAATTTATAGTACAAACTTTTAAGAGTTCGTAAAGGACACTGTCGCAGTCATTTACTGTATAAGAATGTATGAGCGCAAGTGACGTACTGAGATAAAAGCATAAGAAAGAGACGTAAAAGTAACGTTTATTGAGATCATTAGTAGGTACTATGTTTATAATAAGTGTTCAGAAATGTATCAACCAACAGTAATAAATGCTTGGCAAGGTCAGTGAAGAGAATGGTGCACGCATTCAAAGATGCCATGTATTTCAAGCACAAGTGCAGCAGTAACGGATATTCAGGCGACGAGAACGTCAATAAAGTTAATAGAATCGCATAAACAAGACTCTTCAGATGTTCCCACGAGAACAAAGGCTCCGGGCACATGTCTGTTTTGGTCCAGTCATCTGAATTCGACGAATTCTTTTGTATTTCTCTTCTGCGGTTTAGTCACAATAGAAAGAAGAAGATAAACAATGGATCAGGAGATGAGGAGCTTAACCCTACTTGAAGTAAACATTCCTCTTTTGCAGGATATCAGTCCCCTTCCCGTAAGTGTCACTGGAGATTAAAAATACCGCGTCGCGTCGCCACAATAAGAAAGCCGACAATTGGTCACAGATTGTATGTCCGTGTGTCTGCGCCTTAACTGAGGGTGGATAAATCAGGAGATCGGGAGGAGAGGGTGGGGAGCACTTGTCAAGCACACCAAGGCCAGGAATCCAGTTTGGTCTCCAATTTTAATCTAAAAATTTAAGTTGGCACCAAAAATTTCAAAGGAAGAAATTTTACTTTAAACAAATCTTTAAATGTATCTTCTTAAGTAAAGTAAAAAATATTATTCTTTATTTCTGGTATGCGCATAATATTTCTCAATAAAAACTGGAGATCAAATGAACAACCTCGACCAAGGCAGGCAGTTGTTATAGAAATTTTCTGGAAAGCTTTTACCAGAAGTAATTCAAGATGTTCCAATCGCCATTCGAAAGCGACTATGTTTTCACATGATGGGGTACTAAAGCCCATTTCATAGCCGTTTATGCGACATCCTGGAAAATGTCGCTGCTCGAATATTTATAGATGTTGTGATGTGCGTAAAATACCTGGCATCTTTCAAATTGTATATCGCCGATACCACCAAGCAATCACTGTTTCTTGCACGCATTTTTGAACAGTTATATAAATATATCACTTGTCAACTATGCTGTCAATAAACACTTTGTCTTTCCTTTCATGTCTTATTTCTTGTGTCTACACTTCACAGTATCACTTGCGCTCTTGCATTCCTATACAATAAACGATTGCTACAATGTCCTATGACAACCCTTAAACTTTGTACCATGAATTCGGGATCATCCTGTATATAGTTGAAAATGTGTTCGGTTTGGTTTTGTTTATGGCGGCCAATTATGAGCACGAGGGATATAGGTCCTAAGGGGCGGGGACTTCGTAGGGGTCTTTCTAAGGGAACATAAATCATATTTACGCAAGAAGACCAAGGTTCGAAGAAAACCACAGAAAATTCCGAACGATTAGGGCGACGGACGTGATTGGGTTTGAACCCAACACCTCCGTTTACCAGTTTCGAGAGCAGAACCTCTCAGCCACTGGTGCGGAAGTTGAATAAAAGAATATACTTACAATAAAAAAATTACATCAGAGTTCGAAAATGATTTGCCTCAAGTGTTAATTAAACACTATTTTATTCATAATTTAAATAAAATTTCTAACTGTCTTGTAAAATTATCTCCAGAGATAGAAAAATATCTTTCTTACATAATTCTAATTTTTACAAAATGTTTAATGTTTTCTCGTAAATCAAAGAGATTATTTTTCCTGTATGAATTTTAAATGATTTCTTAAAAAAATCTTTTAAGACACTTCTAACTTTAAACGAAAGATAAATATTTGCTTTTAAAAATATGCATGTGTTCTTTTCAAAAACTCAAATTATAAATCTTAAATAAAAATTCCATTACACTTAGAAAAGAAGTATTTTTAAAGCGTCTATTGAAATTCGTCTAAGGATTTAGTATTATGTAAAAATAACTTTTCAATTCAAATTCAGTAAAGTTAAATTGCTTTTTTAAAATATCCAAGAATTGAAATAATTTGTATTTATATATTCAAGGTATTTGTTATTATACTAAGATGTTATTTTATTCTTTTCACTCAACATTTAAAAAATAAATTGATTTTTTTTTTACTGTACATTATTTATTTAAACTTATGTGCATATGTTTTTAAAATAAATCTATGTATAGTCTTTAATAAAGCTTTTGTGTTATACCTTTTTTATTTCAGACATTTATCTGAAAAATTTTCTCCTACACAACAATTTCCTCTCAAATAGCTGTCACTTTTAACATTTAGTGGAATATCTCTTAGGAACATCTCACACTGAAACGACAGGGAAAGAAACGACAGCGAAAAAACCGGTTGAAATGCGTTATTTTAAATTTGATATAATTTTCTCTTTAAAAGTTTTTAAATAATTGATTTTAGTTGTAATACGACAATGGCATCCGTAATAATATTTTGATAGCCCACTTTTTCATTTAACTCTGAAACAATCAAAGTAAGCCGGTTGCCACCAATGTGAAGATATTTCATAAAACAACTTTTTAAATTTAAATTAAAGTATAAAAACGGGATTATTTTTAAAAATAACGAGTGCAAACATATCCAAAAATATGTGTTTTCATTTAAAAAAATAATTATTCAAATCGATTTCGTAGAAAACTCAGGCCAGATGACTAAAAAATACAGGCTAGTCTTTTAAAATTTGTCTATTTAAACATGATGTAATATTTTTCCGTTTACGGTGGTTAACGCTTTGTTATGAATTCATTATTTTAAAATTTTCTTTCTCTTTCAATACTCACATACAAATGTAATTTTATGACGTAATTTTTAGTATTTTCCCACCTTTAACTCTTAATTATTTAACTCTCATTTGAAAGGGATTTATTTTTCTGTTTGGGATAGTCACGTGTAAATACTTTTCTTTTTAATTTGAAAGAAATATTATTCTTTGATCACAACTTACAAAGAAGAAAATTGTTTGAAACCTGTTTTAAACCAGTTTTTACATCGAACTCAAGCGACAATCTTATATGTCGCGTTAGTGTATGGCTTGCCTAACATGACCACTCTTGGAATTTATAACGATGGTCACTATATGAAGATGGTTCATTTACACTGTTAAAATTAACCAAAAAACTTTTGTCAACATCTATTGAAAACAAATGCAACAATATTAACCGCTTCCCTGTTTTGCCCGAACGTCGTGCGGGCAATCTGTTTTTCTAATAATGATTTGCCCGTACCGCGTACGGTCTTCCATGTTCCAATCATGATTTATTATTCTCACCAGTAAATTTTTATTGTAAATTTTTCATTATTTAATACGAGCTTTTTTCTGGTTCATTTAGGCAAAAAATTCTGTTTTCAATAACCGCTGAGGAAAAATTAAAAATTCTGTTTAAAAAACATAAAAAATAGGCACTAATTGAAAGTTTTTTATTTTCAAAAAATTTGATCAGTTACACATTTAATAAACAACAGTAATATAATATTTTGCACAACTAATATGATTATATCGTCTTGTAATGGCATGATAGTATGATGTTAGATAGAAATACATATCTAACAAAAATATAACTGTGCAAAAAAAAGAAAACCAAGTTATGTAAAAAAGAAAAAGGAAAGGAAAAGCCTAGAAGAGAACGGTCCTGGTCAACTGTTTTCATTTAAACGGGCAAGAGACAACAGAATGTCCTTTCTGAAGCAAAGGAAATTTTTGGACTTCTTTTCATAAATCTACAGAATTGTACTTTTGATTTCCTTAAGATTTCTTTAATTCTTTTATTACATGATAATTTGGTCTTTTCCTGTTGTTGTAAGCAATGTTGTACAAAATGCATACATATTTGTGTTTAGTATCACTGTTTATTTATTTCACTAAGCTCATAAAACCCTAGAATATTTTTTAACGATCGATTATCCGAAATTTCGTTTATCTGGACATCCCTGGTCACTTATTAGGTCGGATAACCGATGCTCTACTCACGTATCTCAATTTTTAAAGCTTTTTGAGGCAGGGATATCCACACATACGCGAATTAATATTAAGTTTCATAAATTCGAAAATATCCTTAACAATAGCTTGCTAATGATGTCGACAGGCTTTTACAAGTAGAAGAAATTAGCATTTAATTAACTTTTTTCCATGTCTTAAAATTGTTACATATTCTCTTTATAATTGTTTTTTATAGCATAAATATTTAATTCAAATTCTGTGCTTCGTTAGATTATGTTTTTTATTACATAAGCATTTGTTATTAAATACAGTTTATAATCAGAACAAAACAGTTGGTAATTTATTGTTATATTTAATTACAACTTGAAAATAACTCTGTGGTTTTTATTTTTCGATTATTTTTTTTATGAAAATTACAAAAATTTCATAAAAATATCCTTTTTCTTATAAAAAAGAATAATTTTTATTAAATACTTTACATATTACGAGGAGTCATTTTGGTAAAATATCTTTATACTTCTTTTCCATGATAGAGCATTTTTCATATTAATTTAAACAAAGTATTCATTTATTTTTTATGTAAGAGATTTAAACTAGTATCGCATTTTTGCTGTGATTTTTTATTTTACTTTAAACAAAATATTCATCTTAAATGATGCTAAGTATCTAATTTCCATAAAATCCAGACGATTTTACTTTTTTTTTCTTTTTTGAAAAACAATTCTAAAGGGACTTTGTTATTGTTCTAAGGTAAATAAAATAAATTTAGCGTTTTCTAATACATTTAATTCAGTAAATTAAAATTATTTATACTTAGTTTTAGTGTTAATTTGATTTCGTATTTAAATGTCAAATGCTTTAAAATATAGAAGGTACTGTCATTATGTATAAATCTGAAAATATTTATCTGTTTTCAAATTTCAGAAAGTTGTTTATGTTTTTACCTTTCATTTAATATTTGTCGCAAACCAAAATAGATTTTAGAAACCACAATAAATGCATTACTTACGAGAAATCATTTTCGCTAAACACTATTTATAGCGTTATTCATTTTCACTGTTAGAATATTTCTTTTACGGCTTATTTTAAACTTAATAGTCATTCGTTTTATCTTAAACGATTTAAAAGTTCTTGTTTTCATAAAACACAAATGATTTTACCTTTCTTTTACTTTTGTTTTAAATTAAAACAGTTATTCTTGTTTAAATTAAATGCATATATATGTCTGCTGTTGTTTAGTATTACTTTTCATGCACCATTAATGACAAAAAAAACTAAATATAATTATATTAGATTAATTTTAGACTCGATTATTCAATCGCTAAATTAATTATAAATGTAAATTTTCCAAGTGGGAGAAAAAAGTTCCGGCCAGGATTCGAAACAGGGATGTATTGTCTGAAGCCGCCAATGCTCTTCCAACTGAGCCATACCGGACACGAACACTGGAGGACTATTTCACCCAATTAACCTCAACGATCACTTTATCTGGTCTGATACTCTGGATCAGCTCAACTGAATAAATCGAAGATCAATATTTAGAACTGCAGAAAACGCTGCATACGAAATCATATTAGATTAATTTTAAACACGATTATTCAATTGGTAAATTAATTATATATGTAAATTTTCCAAGTGGGTGCAAAAAGTCCGAGCCAGGATTCGAACCAAGGATGTATTAGTTAACATAATTAGTTTTCCTTATTATTCTCTGTTGAGAAAGATTTCATATTTTAATGTTCTAATATTTTAAAAGAAAAAAAAACGACCATTAATTCCATGAACTGAAAAAACCCCTCGTTGCTGAGATAACATCAGACTTCGAGTAATCGTAATCGTGTAATCGTAATTGATTATAATCTACTACACAAAACTGTGTAATCGCATTGTAATCGTAGTCGTAAATTTTAATTTCGAAATAATCGCGATATAATCATAATCAAAAGATTTCACTTTGATTACAATCATAATCTAATCGTAATCGCAATGCAGATAATCGTAATGTAATCTGTATAAAAAAGCTATGCAATCGTAATCAAGCACAAATATACGATTACATTATATGATTACATCTTTTTTTTTCCTTCTTCCTTTCGCGCAGTCCATAAAATATTTGGTCAGTGAGTTAAACATTGTACCAAAGAAAGAGTGTCCACGTTTGCAGACCCCTAAAGTAAGAAGAGGTCATAGGTCATAAGGCAGCAGTTCCGGTGAAACAGGGTGCATTCTTTACACTGTATATAATAAGTGTCTGCTATAGAGGGCTGCTCCTGGTATATAGTAGTATAAGACATAGAAATAGTCTGACTTCGTTAAAAGGTATGGGAATTGGGGGAAAAAAACTCTTTCTGGTCATTCGAAGGACCTTGTTTCACAGGTTATTGAGTGGGAGTGATAAAGGATAAAAAAGAAAAAAAAGAAAGAAATATACTATATTTATGGTTTTATTATGGGCACTTAGCAATTTGACAGACATCACGCTCTTTCAAATGTGGGAATCGGAGAATAATGAAAATTGGGGGGGGGGGGGGTTGAAGATGCTTAAATTGCATGTGACAATTTATCTAACAACTCATTCGCATGTTGGATTTCTCAGTGATTATATCTAAGTGGTTGTTTCCAAGGATCTAGAGAAAGAGATGGCTAAAAGAAACAACAAAAAAATTGAAGATTATTTCACGGAATCTGTATCAGATTTGAATGAAAAAGGCGTGAAATTTTTTAAATAGAAATGCAAATTGTGCTCGTCAGATGTCAGGGTCTCCATAAAAAGTCCAATTTAACACCCACGTGCAGGTAATTTTTAAATAGATGTATACACATTGTATAGATTTATTTTAGAAATATTGCATAGTGATATCTTGTCTTTTTTTTTTAATTGTAGTGAAAGGAATTTTTTTATATTAAATTAACTATATAGTGTTTTTAATCATAAGTATAAAGTATGTTTATTCAAAATTTGTATTTTAATATATCTGGACAAGTTAAACATATAGATCAGTTTTCTTACAAAAGTTGTAATAATAAAAGATTGTTTATATATATACATATGCGTTTATTTTATCAGAATACCTCCCCTTCCCCCTCCCCCCCGCCCAAAAAAAAACAGAAAGTAAGGCTGGTTTGTCAATAAACATATGGATGTAAGTAAGATTTTTTAAGGGTAAAGGACAATGGTAATGATATCTAGTTGTTGGTAAATTCTTTTTGCATATGCGCCGACAAATACAATGACGAACCCCTGAATTTTGAAATGTAGCCACCAAATTTTTTTTATCTCTAATTATTTTAAAAAGGAAAAAAACTACCCCAAAAAAATCTCTCTAAATGAGTTATAAATAAATAATGGGAAAAAAAAGGTAGTTAACTTTTTTCCCAGAAAGGTTTGTTCCCCCCTCTCCCCTCCCCCAATATACTCCTACCAAAAGACAGCAATTTATATTATTATTATTATTGTTTGCCTGTTAACGTTCATGTGTCTCAATTTTGTTTTAAATATGTAGTTCAAGGGGACAGAAGTATGCAAATGAAAGAAAAAATAATGAATTGCTTTAATTCTCCCATTTCGAAAATTTTGGTAGAAGCTTATTTTATTTAATTTTCTTCATTTTTTAAATTTTGTTTTGCTTATTTGCCTAAATGTCTTGCAACGAATGTTCTGAGGAAAATAACCTTAGTTAAACTCATTTCATGTTTAAATTTTACGTAAAAAAAAAAGATTGTGAAACACATGTTTTCCCCCTTCAATTTTAGTGTATGTGTAAGCGGAGGGGGGGCTCATTCTACGTACACCGGTATTCGTGAATTTCAAATCAGAATTTCGCATGTTACATATACCTATTCTATTAATCGAACATCCTTAAAAATGCTCTAAATTTCAAAATAAATTTATAATAATGAAATCAGTTCTAAAATATTCAAAAAGGAAAACACATATCATTTTTATAGAAAAGAATAGCTCATTTAATATAAATGATTTATTTTTCCTTTAAAAATAAATAAATAATTGGAAACGAATAATTTGTAAATTTGTAACTCTAGTTTGTAATATGTGGACTACGGAATTACTGTAATCGAACTGTAATCGTAATCGACTAGTTCGGTAATCATAATCCAACAAAAAAATATTAATCGTAATCCAAACGTAATCGTAATCTTGAAATAAAAAAATGGATAATCGATTATGTAATCGTAATAAGGTTTGCATAAATAGAGACATAATCGTAAACTGTTTTTTGAAATTGAAAATAATCGTAATCTTAATCGATTACAGTCCTCTGTAATCGACTCGAAGTCTGGATAAAATACCATTTTTAAAATTGCTCTGAGCATTCATTTAACCGCTTTCAAAACCAAATACAATGAATCCATTACATTTTTAAAAAAAAGTAGTCGAATGTGGCAATCCAAACATTTTCTTCGCTCTCATGCATGTTAAAACTTCACTAGCACTGTGCCAAAATTAAATGACAGTTTGTATTCATGAGGTGATCATGAGGACAGCTATTCTTCGTGAGGAGTCTAACATCATGAAATTACGTGCATCACGAAATTGGAGTATTAAGGCTATCGGGAAAATTGCAGCTTAAAAGCGCCACATGTTGGGCGATCGACACCAAAACGTAAACAATACTACATATCACGGATTTACTGAACTGAAGTTTCAAGAAAATACGTGCATTAATTCTGGAGATGGAGCTATTGCAGAAAACGTGAAAAAGGCTAAAGCATAGCAGCGCCGCTTGTTGAATGATTTACACAAAATGTAAATAACATAAACTCATGTCAAGGACTAACTTAATCTGAAATTTCATGGAAATCCGTGCGTTAGTTACTGAGATAGAGATTTTGCGTAAATCGTAAAAAAAGCATCATAGCAGCGCCACCTATTGTGAGATTTACACCTAATACTAATCAGCGTCGATTTATATCAGGGGAAACCTGAATATAAATTTTTATTAAATTCTGTGCATTAGTTCTTGAGATAGAACGCTCACAAAATTTATGTCACATATAAACATGTTTTTTTGGAATCTCTGAGCTCCAAAACGTGTAAATCTGTCGAAAACCGGAATTTAAAAATTTTCACGAATTCGATACTTTTTCTTGTAAAGATAGAAGAATTTAATAAGTAACTTTGGCAAAGAATTTTTAAAACGTTAATTATTCAAAGTTTCTAATTTCCGTAAAATACTTTATTTTTCTTTCATTTACGAAAACTATTCAGTATGGTTTTAATATTGTTCTAAGGTGCAATAGATGTATTTATTATGAATTCGGAATTATTTTGCATCACTTTCACACACTATCAATAATAAAGGGGGGAAAGAATACTATTTTAAAATAAGCTAGTCGGATGTGGCAATCCTAAAACCTTCTTCTATCTCACATACTACCTCTGACAATAAAGTTCGGTGAATGAATTCAGAACGACCTATCTGGCAACACTGAGGAAACAGAACGCTGCAAGTGCATAGAGGCAAGTGTAGACCATCTTCCCCCACCGTTGTTCAGTTGAGCGTCGTTTATGTTCTGTGTAAGACGTACTTTACTAAGTGCTTGTTCAGTGTGTTAGTTCTTAACTGAGAACAGAAAAATGAACGAACCAAAGATCCGTTTAAAGTTTGGTTTTAAGCTTTGCAAGACACCGAAAGAAATTCATGAGGGATGGTGCAAATTGAACAGCTATCATACTCACCAGATCTCAATCCTCCAGACTTCTTCCCATTTTCGCGGCTCAAACTCTCTTTGAAAGAGATTTGACCCTATTGCTGACATCCAACGAAACGTGACGAAGCTTTTGAACTCCATCCCAAAAGAAGACTTCTTGCGAATTTACCAGGACATGTATATCAGATCTCAGTTATAGGATGCATAGTTATAGGAGATGACTATTTCTAAGGATGGTATGGTATAACTTTCGTTAATATTTCATCTACATTAATGCTACAAGACTATTCACCGAACTTTATTGTCAGAGGTAGTATGTTAATGCTTCAGAATTCTCTAGTACTGTGCCAAAATTTAATGACAATCTATGCCCACCATGGGGATTCTAAAACTATGTAATCCCGTGCATTTCTTGAGTTAGAGCTATTGCGGGAATCGAGAATAAATTCAACATAGCGGCACCACAATGTCAGGTGATAAGCACAAAAACGTTGGTAAATCGACAGGTATGGGCCTGGTTATCAGTTAGAAAGGAAGAAAGCACAAAAACCTAAATTAAAGCATTTCATAACAAGGATTAACTGAATCTGGAGTTTGATGAGAATCCATGCATTCTTGAGATAGAGTTGTTACAGAAATCGTGAAAGATGCAGCATAGCAGCTCCACGTGTCGAATGATTTACTCTAAAAACTTATCAGCATCAATTTTTCCAGGGGCTATTTGTATATACATTTTTATTTCATTCCGTGCCCTAGTGCTTTTAATAGATCTCCCACAAACTCTTTCTCGCATACAAACATACAGGCAGAGTCAAAGAATCACAGACAGAAATTTTTTTAATTAAGATTTTTGGAATCTCTTACCCCTAAAACATGCAAATCCATCGAAAATGTTCACGAATCCACTAATTTCTTTTTGTAAAGAGAGAAGAAAGTAAAAAGAAATGGTCTTTATTACTGTGTCTGGAACCGTTTTTCGTTACTGAAATTAAGTACAATTTTTAGCGTCCTTACTCTAAGCATTCATTTAATTGTTTTCAAAAGTGGATTTCTTTTAAAGCACAAAAAAGCCATTATCTTAAAAAAATAATTTTGACAAATATTTTTTATAGTGTCATTCTTTTTCAATTTATTTTAAACACAACATTCAATCATTTTATCTTAAATTATAAGTTTTCATCTCTATAAAATTCAGATGATGTTATTTTCCCTTTATTTGTGAAAACAATTCAAAGGTTTTTCATATTGTTCTAAGGTAGAAATATGCATTTATTATGATTTCAGTATTGTTGAGCTTTATTTTTCACATAATATTAGTAATAAATTATTGAGACTGATTTCAAGATTAAATATTCAATTGTTTCAAGAAAAGAAAATATTAACGACAATTAATTCTGCGTCTGAACTTTCAAGAACGGGTCCCCCCCCCCCCCAAGTACAACAATAAATTCATTACATTTAAAAAAAAAAAAAAAGTAATTTTTGGCAAGGAATTTTTTTAAGCGTTACCCTCCTTCAATTTATTTTAAACACGACATTTATTCATTTTATTTTAAGTTATTCAAAGTTTCTCACTTTCATTAAATGCATACAAATTTAATTTTCTTTCGTTTATGAAAAAAATTTAAATGACATAACCCATATTTATTGTAAAAAATACAATAAATATATTTTTCATGCATTCTTCTTTGTTTAACATCACTTATTATCAGTTAAGGAAGATTTCATACTTTAATATTCAAGAATGTATTGTTAAAAAAAAGAAAAACGACCATTAATTTCATATCTGAAAAGATCCTTCATTATTGAAATTAAATGTCATTTTCAAAGTTCTCTAAACATTAATTTACTCGTTTTCAATTTTTTTTTTTTTTTTTTTTTACACAATGAACTTATCACATTAGAAAAGTAATTTTGGCAAAGCATTGTTAAAGCGTTATTCTATTTCACTTTATTCTAAACACAACATTCATTCATTTTATCTTAAATGATTCAAAGTTCCTCATTTGTGTAAAATGCAGAGCATTTTGAGTTTCTTTTATTTAAGAAAGCATTTTAAAATGGTTTTCGTACTGGTCTAAGGTACAAAAATGCATTTATCATGATTTAGCATGAGTAGAATCTTGAGTGATCTTGAGATCGTCATTAAATGTTCAATTATACAGAAAAAAGAAAACATTTTTTTAGAAATAAAAAAGAAACGACCATCAATTTTGTGTCTGAAAACATCTTTTGTTACTAAAATTAAGTATCATTTTTTGAATGCTCTTAGCATTCTTTAATTGTTTTCAAGAGCGTTTTTTCCCTTAAGTACAATGAATCCATTACAAAAAAAAAATAATAATAATTTTGGCAAAGCATTACTAAAACGTTATTCTCTTTCACTTTATTTTAAACAAAACATTCATTCATCTTATCTTAAATGATTCAAAATTCCTCACTTGTGTAAAATGCAGGCAATTTTACGTTTCTTTTATCTGTGAAAACAATTTAAAATGTTTTCCATATTGATCTAAGATACAAAAATGCATTTAATATGATTTCAGTATTGTTGAGCATTACTTTTCACATATTATTAGTAAAAATCTATTGAGCTTGATTTCATGATTAAAAGTTCAATTATAAAAGAAAATATTATTGCAACATAAAAAAAGAAACGACCATTAATTATATGTCTTAAAAATATTTCGTTATTAAAATATAGTACCTTTTTTAGACCAAAAATACAATAAATAAGTTACCTTTAAAAAAAAAAAGTAACTTTTGGCAAAGTATTTTCAAATCGTTATTCTCCTTCACTTTATTTTAAACATGACATTTATTCATTTTATTTACTGTTATTCAAAGTTTCTCACTTTCCTGAAATGCAGACAATTTTATTTTCCTTTCACTTGAGAAAAAAATTCAAAATAGTTTTCCTATTGTAAAAGATATAATAAATATATTTTTTATGCATTCTTCTTAGTCTAAAATCGCTTATTATTATCAGTCCAGCAAGATTTCATACTTCAATGTATAATTATGTATTTTAAAAGAAAAGAAAAACGGCCATTAATTCCGCGTCTGAAAACATTCCTCTTGACTGAAATTAAATAACATTTTCAGAGTTCCCCAAGCATTCATTTAATCGCTTTCAAAAGTGAATTTCTTTCAAAGCACAATGAACCCATTACATTAAAAAAGTAATTTTGGCAAAGAATTTTAATAGCGTTATTCTTTTCACTTTATTTTAAACACAACATTCATTCATTTTATCTTAAATGATTCAAAGTTCTTCATTTGTGCAAAATGAAGACAATTTTGCGTTACTTTTATTTGTGAAAACATTTCAAAATGTTTCCCATACTGATCTAAGACACAAAAATGCATTTGTTATGATTTCAGTATTGTTGAGCATTACTTTTCACATATTATTAGTAAAAATCTATTGAGCTTGATTTCATGATTAAAGTTCAATTATTTCAAGAAAAGAAAATATTATTTTAACATAAAAAAGAAACGACCGTCAATTATGTGACTGAAAACACCTTTCGTCACTAAAATTAAGTATTATTTTTAGACTGCTCGAAGCATTTAAACTTTAGAGAAAGCATTGAAATTTAAGTTTTTAAAATAAGCATTTAAATTTTAGTTTTATCACTTTCAAGAGCGTTTTTCCTCCAAGTACAATAAATCCATTACATAAAAATAATAATAATAATAGTAGCGTAATTTTTTTCACTTTATTTTAAACACAATATTCAGTCATTTTATCTTAAATCATTCAAAGTTCCTCATTTGTATAAAATGCCGACGATTTTGCGTTTCTTTTATTTGTGAAAACAATTCAAAATGTTTTCCATATTGTTTCAAGGTACAAAGATACAATTATCATAATTCAGTGTTGTTGAGCAATGTTTTCACACATTATTAGTAAAAATATATTGAACTTGGTTTCATGATTAAAAGTTCAACTATTTCAAGAAAAGAAAATATTATTTTAACATAAAAAAGAAACGATCATCAATTCTGCGTCTTAAAACATCTTTCGTTATTAAAATTATGTACCATTTTTAGAGTGTTCTAAGCACTTTCAAGTGTACAATCACTTTCAAGAGCAGTTTTTTCCCCACCAAGTACAATGAATACATATTATTTAATAACAATAATTTTGGCAAAGAATTTTTAAAGCGCCATTCTCTTTTACAGATTTTAAACATGGCATTTATTCATTTTATTTTAAATTATTCAAAATTTCTCACTTTCATGAATTGTAGACAATTTTATTTTATTTTCATTTGTGAAAAAAAAATCAAAATGGTTTTCCTATTGTAAAAGATATTATAAATATATTTTTTATACATTCTTCACTGTTTGAAATCGCTTATTTTTATCAGTTCAGCAAGATTTCATATTTTAATGTTCAAAAATGTATTTTAAAAGAAAAGAAAAACGATTATTAATTCCGTGTCTGAAAATATCCTTGGTTACTGAAATTAAGTACCATTTTCAGAGTTGACTAAGCAGCATTCATTTAATCACTTTCAAGAGTGGGTTTCTTTTAAAGCACAATCAACGCATTACATTAAAAAAAGTAATTTTGGCAAAGAATTTTAATAGCGTTATTCTTTTCACTTTACTTTAAACACAACATTCATTCATTTTATTTTAAATAAATCAAAGTTCCTCATTTGTATAAAATACAGACGATTTTATGTTTCATTTATTTGTGAAAATAATTCAAAATGTTTTCCACATTATTCTAAGGTACAAAAATTTATGATTTCAGTACTATGATTTACTATGATTTCAGTATTGTTGAGCATTACTTTTCAATGTTATTAGTAATAAGCAATTAAGCTTGATTTCATGGTATAAAGTTCATTGATTTCAAGAAAAAAAATAATATTTTAAAATAAAAAAGAAACGACCGTCAATTATGTGACTGAAAACATCTTTCGTTACTAAAATTAAGTATTATTTTTAGAATGCTCTAAGCATTTGTTTTATCACTGTCAAGAGCGTTTTTCCCCCAAGTACAATAAATCCATTACATTACAAAAAAAGCAATTTTGCCTAAAAAGTTTTAATAGCGTTATTCTTTTCACTTTATTTTAAACACAACATTCATTCATTTTATCTTAAATTATTGAAAGTTTCTCATTTATATAAACTGCAGACGATTTTGCGTTTCTTTTATTTGTGATAACAATTCAAAATGTTTTCCACATTGCTTCAAGGTACAAAGATGCATTTATCATAATTTCAGTGTTGTTGAGCAATATTTTTCACATATTATTAGTAAAAATCCATTGAGCTTGATATCATGATTAAATATTCAAATATTACAAGAAAATAAAATATTATTTTTAAATGAAAAAGGAACGACCATCAATTTTGTCTCAGAAAACATCTTTCGTTACTAAAATTAAGTATCATTTTTAGAGTGCTCTAAGCATTCTTTTAATAATTTTCAAGAGCGTTTTTTCTCCCCAAGTACAATGAATGCATTACAAAAAAGTAATTTTGGCAAAGCGTTATTTTCTTTCACTTTATTTTAAACACGACATTTATTCATTTTATCTATTATTTAAAGTTTTTCATTTCCATAAAATTCAAAAGATTTTACTTTTTTTCATTTGTAAAAGCATTTGAAAATGGTTTTCATATTGCTCAAAGATACAAAGATGCATTTATTATGAATTCAGCATTGTTTACCATTACTTTACACATACCATCAGCAATAACATATTAAGCTTGATTTCATGTTTAAATGCTCAATTATTTTTTTTAAAGTTTTTGAGAGTTATTAATTTTATTTTATATAACATCATTCGTCACTGATATGATACTACTTGATTATCCCGACGATTTAAAAATTATTGCCAAGCTATAAGATTAAATGCCAAAAGTCTCAGTGTCGCTTTCACTTTATATTAAATAGGATAAACATGTTGTTACATTATCAAGTGATTTTTAATTCGGCTCTTTATATGCATTTTTATTAATGTCTTACTAATTTATTTGTTTTTTATTTTTTTTAATAAAAATTATGCCAATTTGTATAATGTGGCGAATAATCTGGCAATTTGTATGATTTGGCAATACTAATCGACGGGGTAATCAAATAGAATCCTGAAATTGAATACCTTATTTAGAGTGCTATAAGTTTTCATTTATTCGCTTTCAAAGAGTAGATTTTTTTCCAAGTACAATGAATCCATTACAATAAAAAAGTAATTTTGAGAAAGAAATTTTATAGTATTATTCTTTTTCACTTTATTCTAAACACAATTTTTTTTTTTCCATTTTCTTTTTAAATTATTCAAAATTTCCAATTTCTGTAAAATACAGACTATTTTACTCTTCTTTCATTTGTGAAAACAACTCAAAATGAATTTTTAATATTACTCCACGGTACAATACTTGCATTTCTTATATATTCAGTGTTATGTTGTATTTATTTTTCACATCTACAATTTTTACAGTGACAAGTTTTTGATAGGACCAACTCTTACAACAACAAATAAAAGGAAGATTAAACACGAAGAAACATCCCAAGTTACACAGTTGGCAAAATGCCAAATGCGCTTAAATTTATTATAAATCTTCTAGAGGCTCTGTCTATGCGAGCAAGACACTCGCGAGTTAATGCTATTTGTATGTGGAGGTAATTTTCTAATAACACGTTTACATTTTGTCATCTTAATTTATTTTATTTATTTTTATTTTGTGCATCGGATAGCTGAGGTCCCTCTGCGCGTTTTCTGCTCTCTCTCTCTCTCTCTCTCTCTCTCTTTTTTTTTTTTTTTTTTTTTTTTTTTTTACCTTTTTGATTTTGATTGCAGATACGTTTTTAAATGTTTTAAGTTATACGTTACGTATACATTTAAAATGTTACGTTTCCTTTTCGGAACCGTTTTTGAAAATGAAACTAACAGAAAGAATATCTGCAATCAAAATTAATAAAGTAAAAAAGGAGCGATATAAAGAGAACAAATAAATAAATAAATAAATAAATAAATAAAATTAAAAATATCAAAATGCAAATGAGTTTTCAGAATATAAACTCTCCATAGCATTAGGTCACAAGTGTCTTCGATAACGGGGACAGGAGCCTTAATATTACTTACAACTTTTGTATTGACAATTTTTTGATAAAACCAATTCTTGTAATAATAATAATAGAAAAAAAACGGAGAAATTGAAGAAAAATCATAACTTTATCAATTCACAGAAAACCAAATTCGCCTACATTTATTATAAATTTTCTTAATGCAATCTACAACTCTCATACTTACAAATTTTTTATAGAGCCAATCCTTTTAGCCAAATAATAATAATAATAATAATAATAATAAGGGTTGAAGAAAAAAATATCATATTAACGTTATTCTGATAAAAACCATCTGTTACAGAAAAATAAAAATAAAAACTTATCAAACGCAGCCAGATAAAATTGTTAAACTGTGTGTATCTCTAATCCTGATTTAGTTTTTCTTTTTGCTATTACTACTTAAATTTGAAATCTACCAGTGCCTGTAGGACAAGCCGGAAAAGATTTTTTAGTCATAACTTATTTTCTATGTTTCAGTCTTTAAAATACATTGCTGTTTATTGACACTAGTGATGGGCGATAACGAGAAGTTTTCTCGATTTTCTCGATTGTATGAACATCTCGATAACTTTCGATTGTGTAAAATTTTTCTCGATGGCTCCAGTTTGCAATTGCTTTTATACCATACAGGATTCAATTTTATCAAGAGTCTACTACAGGTGAATGAGTCGGTGTTAATAAAGACACGACGGATTCACTCGCTAGTGAGCCCCTCCTTTCATTGGTGTATCCAATTTATACGTAATCTTGTAATATGAAATCTCGAACTGGATCCTCGCTGTATAAGGCATCATATACCAAACGCAGTGTGCACGCACCAGCAAAATCTTGTAAGCAACAACAACAAAAAAAAAAAATCTCGAATTGAACGAACAACCGAACGTAATCTCGAACTGAACGTTAAATTTTGAAAACTGCCCCCCCCCATGGTAAGGGAGTGGGGGGGATATATAAAATCGATGTGCATAAGATCAATAAGTGGTCACATGCGAAACAAACACTTCCTGCTTTTCTAAATTTCATGTATATTATAAATATTATTTATTGCAAAATCCGTAAAAAAAAAAAAAAAAAAAAAAAAAAAAAAAAAATTATTTGGGAACTGCCGACAGAAGTCAAAACTTGAACAATTACGTGTGTATTTTTTTAATCGTCAGGAAATATTTTATTGTGCAGGAAATACAAGGACCAAGTAACCGCGGTAAATTAACGCCTACACGCGAGAGGAAGCCAGAGTCCCAGCAGTGGTGAACAATATTTATATGATACAGATGTCATACACGCACCACATTGGCACGATGTTTTCCAAATGCGAATTTAGCGAAAACTTCGCAGAAGTTTGAGAAATTTAAATTTCAACCCATTATGGGTCCGTAACGTGACCCAGAATGACGGGAGAAACTTTTTTATGCTAAATTTGTAATGTATGAAGCATAAGCTTTCAATAAACATATTACATCAAAAAAAAGAAAAATGCCCCCCCTGGCCCCCTCCCCCCCAAAAAAAACCCCCGGTGCTATGGGGAAAACCGTAAAACTGCAAAAAGAGCGGCGACGAAAAGTTAGCTATGCTATAATTTTTCTCGCCGCTGTAGCTCCCATACAAGCAAAGTTATAGCCTTTTAAAAATTAAAATGAAGTGAAGAAATGAGCAAAATTATGTTGGTGAATAACCAACAGGGGGGAGGTCAATAGCCCCGCATGTGCCATATAGCTTAAACTTTTAAGTTAAAATTGGTAGAGAAAAAATGAGCAATATTTTAAAGTGTATGTTGGGGGGGGGGGGGAGGGCGGGTCAAGCCCCTCACCTTTGGAAGAGGTCCTCAAAGAGGGAACTTTAAAACAATGTGCCTAGGTTACAGTAACAATGTGGCTAGTTCAATGTTTTTTTTTTTTCCATCTCAAAAATTTTTTCAATACGCCTAAGGACGTTTTCAATTAAAAAATTCGATCTAAAATGATAAAAAACACAAAAAGCTTCGAAAAATGCCAACCCTCCCCCCCCCTCCCGCCGTGGGAACCAAATTCGGAAGGGGGACGGTAAGAAAGCATCATAATATGAAAGAGTAATTCGAGATCTTCAAGATGATATACAATATGACGGGTTTAAAAAGTGAAAATTGTCCTCATCCCCTGCCCCCCGTCAGTCCAACCCTTTCGCCCCCAATTTCCTGCAGCAGACATTTAATTTTTTTTACATTTGATAAATAATATTTACCGAATGATTCGATGAAAAGAAAACCACACTTAAATTGATAGATAATGTAGAAATCGCTACAATTTTAAACATATGTTCGTCCCCTCTCCAGTCTCCTCTTTGAATTTTTTTTTTTTTTTTTTTTTTTTGAATAATATTTATTGAGGGGTACCACGTGACAGCATGGTAAGACTAAAATACCAGAAACTTTGAAAATTAGGTCTTCATTTCACAAGTTATTGTCATATTCTCATGCCTCTTTCTGTACTTCGTTTTTCGATAAAACTTTCATTTCACAAAGCTTCATCGACAAAACGCCTCGATAAAGCTCGTCATCTCTATTCTCAGCGAGAACGAAAATTATCCTTATCGAAAAAAGCATTCATCAGCAAACCACAAGATTCTCGGAGTGCCGCTTTTATCAAGGTTAAATTTCATCTGGAAGTTACAAGTCCTTCGATAAACCTATTTCAATCGAGGTTAATTTTCATCGCGATGAAATGATTTTCTCGTTATGCCTGACTTTATCGCGATGAAATTTGCTGAAATGAGAGGCATATACAAAAGCTTTTTTAATCATTCTTTCATATTATGAATCTTTCTACTTTTGGAGTTGAATTTTAAGGGGCGGGAGGAGGGGAGGGGGAGGGGAGGGGGGGGCGATGAGGGGGCGAATTTTTTAAATCTTAGCTATTTCGACAATAAATGTTATTTTTGGTGTGGATTTTTTATGGAACTCTCCGGTAAATATTATTTATTAAATATAAAGATTTTAAAGTGCGGGCTGCATCATTTTTAGGTGTAGTCTAGGAAAAATAAGTGAACCCACGGGTGACATGTAAATTTCAAACCTTTTTTTTTTTTAATCCGTCATGTTATATGTACATCATCGGAATGTTTGGGCACCACCTCCCTTTCATTTTACGAATCTTTCTCCTCCTGGAGTTGAATTTCAGGAGGAAGGGGAGGGGGGGGGGGGGAGAAACCGATAAGAGGGTGAATTTTTTAAACCGTTGCTATTTCGACAATAAATATCATTTTAGATGTGGAGGTTTCTTTTATGGAACTCTTCGGTAAATATAACTTATTAAATATAAAGATTTTAAAGTGGGGGGGGTACGTCGTTTTTAGGTGTGTTCTGGGGAAAATGAGTGAACCCACAGGTGACATGTAAATTTCAACCTCTTTTTTGGACAAGTCATGTTATATGTATATCATCGGAATTTTTTCGAACCTCTCTTTCATTTTAGGAATATTTCTCCTCCTAGAGTTGAATTTCAGGAGGGGGAGGGGGAGCTATAAGAAGGTGATTTTTTTTTTTTTTTTTTTTTTTTTAATTTTAGCTATTTCGACAATGAATATCATTTTAGATGTGGTTTTCAGAGGAGCGCTCCGGTAAATATTATTTCATAAATACAAAAGTTTAAAATGGGGACTGCGTGATTTCCTGGTGCATTCTGGGAAGAAAAAGTAACATTACGGCCACGGGTGAGGAGTAAATTTCAAACTTTTTTTGGATCCGTTATGTGATATGTCATAGGAAAGGTTTCGGAATACTCTTTCATATTATGGACCTTTCTCTTCCTGCAGTTTAATTTCAGGACGGGGAGTGGATTTTTTTAATCGTAGCTATTTCGAGAATAACTGTCATTTTAGAAGTGGTTTCTTGATGGAACCTTCTAATAAAAATGACTAATTATAAACATTTTAAAGTGGAGGATGCGTGATTTCCGTGTATATTCTGTTAAAAAAAATTAAACCTGTGGGTGAGGAGTAAATTCCAAACATTTTTTGGACCCTTCATGTGATTGATTATTGGAATGGTTTTTCGAACCACTCTTTCACATTATGAACGTTTCTCCTCCTGGGGTTGAATTTCCGCAGAGGGGAGGGGGGCGATGAGGGGTGAATTTTTTAAATCATAGATATTTTGAGAATAAATTTCATTTTAAATGTGATTTTTTGATGGAGACCTTTGTTAAAAATATTTTATTAAATATAAACATTTAAAAGCGAGGCTGCGTGATTTCCTGATGTATTCAGGGAAGAAAAAAAATAGTGGAATAGTGAAGAGTAAATATGAAGCTTTTTATGGATCCGTCATAAGATAAATCAACGGAAGTTTTCAAACCACTCTTTCATATTATGAATCTTTCTTCTCTTTTCCTCAATTTGGCCTCCTTACAGAAGCGCTTTTCAAACTTTTTTGAAATCATTTCGTTTTTGTGAATTCAGATCTGATTTTTTTTATAGAGACTTCCAATGTATAATTTATAATGTATGAAAAATTCACAAACTGTGAGGACAGGCTGTATTCCGGGTGTTGCAATAGTTGGAATTCTAAGGGTAGTGTATTTATAACTTTTGTTGACTCCTCTTTCGTGATATATCATTAGAAAGCTCTGTAATTACCATTTTATTTTATATATCTCCCGCGCTCATCCCGCCTCACTTTGCCCCCGCGGGAAACTCATCAATAAATTTAACCGACACCCATCATGCGAAGTATTGTTGGAAAGTCTAATGACCATTTACTCATATTATGCATTTTCATTGCTCCTGCACTACTTTGCCCCCCCCCCCCCGAGTGGTCCGTTTAATGAATTTCAATAGAGAGTCTTCTAATAATGGGAGAATTGTAGATCGTATCTCAATATATGTACAAAAATCAATAAAAGATTTTGATCACTTTTAATATCCTTTTAGTTCATGTTCTTTCACTAGGAGTGCTTTTGATTATTTTTTCTTTGGCCATTTTGCTACTCGCGACTTTACAACTTTTTGAAACCAAGGAACGCCGTTACATGACTTTTCATTGCGGCTCCATTATAACATCCTTTTGGTTTGTTGTTGTTTTTTAAATTCATTTGTTTTCAGTTTCCATGTACTTATTAAATTATGCTTTTTAAACATGTAATAGCAAAGATTTTAATAATCGATTATAAAAACATCTCGATTGTAGATTCTCGAAATTAATCGATGACTTTATCGAATGCGCTTTTTTACGATTACGATTTTTATCGAATAGAAAATTTTCGAGAATCGCCCATCACTAATTGACACCATTTGGTTTATTTTGGCGATCGTTTGCTAGCATACAATTAATTCCATCATTATTTTAATTCCCTCTGAATTCTATGCGTTTCAGAGAATATTTGGCGTTTTATGGCCTATGGAGGGCTAAATCAAAAAGTTTCGAAATAAATGCATTAATTTATAATTAAATTAAAAAAATATCTAAATGATGTATTATCAAATCTTTAAAAGTTTTTTTTTTTTTTAATAATTCTGACATTTTAGAAGTGATTTAAAAGCATATTATTAAATTCCACCTTTAAGCAAAAATAAGGTTGGATTAAATAAAAACATCTCTAATTCTCAATGATTTGTCCTTTTGGCAAAAATTCTCTATTGTTGCAATTATAAATTACTCTCAAATGATTCGAACGTTTTATTTTTATCTTTTAATTACTTTCAGGATCAAAAATACTTTGTATCGAAAGCATTTTAACTCCTATATTATCAACAGAAATCTTAGTAAAAAGACTATTAGTAGCGTCGCTCTTTTTTATCGTAATGTTTTAGTTTTATTTAAAAGCCGACATTCATTTGTATTATCTAAAATGACTCTCATTATCTCATTGCCATAAATTTTTATGGTCCTTTCGTAATTGACTACAATTCAAAATGGTTTTACATATTGATTTCAGACGAATAAAATGGTTTTTCTTTTTACAATCTGTATCGTCCTGATGGTAATGCTCGGTATTGCATTTCAACTGTTAATTTTATGGAGTAAATTCAATATAATTAGTATTTCATATCACTTTGTTTTTATTGACTTCTGATTAATAAGGTAATTTAAAATAAATTTTGTTTCCAACGTTTTAAGAAAATAATCACATATAAATAGTGAGTGTACCCTTTTATATTGTTATTTTTATATGTGTATTTAGAGCATTAAATGTATTAGAAAAAGTTTTAAAGTTTAACTTCGAGCATTTTGCAATTTAAAATGTATGCTTAAACATAAGGTAAATGCATGCAAGGTTGAGTAATGTTTGGTTATACAGCAGCTTCGTGTATTAAAGTCGCCGGTTCGCTAAACATTCATATTTACCTTATATGATAGTACGACTAAATTTTTGTGCTCATATGTGTGCATGTATATATGCAAATATTTTCTAAAATACGCCTCTAACTACTTTAACTAAACTTTGTATCCTACCGTTTGAGGGTACGGGAAGAACATTGGCCAAGGCGACATGTTAGACTAAACTCAATTAGTGGGTTATTTTAGGTGCATTACGGTTCAAGGCATTTCCAAGCGAATGAAGGATAAAAAAGTTATTAAGTTAATTTATTGCAAATTAGTTATGACATTGTTTAGTAGTTGGCATTAAAAGATGTGGAAAAGTTCATAACAATTCGCCAGTTTTGGAGATAATTGGTTAAATATAAGTGACATTGGCGAGATTTGGCAGAAAGTGATTTTCAAGATTACCAATGCAAAACTCACGCATAAGCACAAATAAAAGTCAAATTTGGAGACATTTGACGAAAAAAATTGATTTCGAATCTAAACGAATTTTCTAGAAATTCCCAATAGAAGGAAAGATAAATGATTCAACCAGGCAGATTCCTTTATGCATTCTCGAAAACAGAATTCAACCAAACAGGGTACATATAACTTTCTCAACACATGCTTGGCACCAAATGAAAAAAAAATGTCCCCAAATTTGACAACAGTTTAACAAAAGACGACAACTGGACGAAACTTTACTACAGTAATGTTCAAGTCATTATTAAAGTTTATTTCCTTGTATTTTACTATTGAAAATTGATGTTTAAACATAGAATATGCATTTTTGAGTAATTTCTGGTTTTTAAAGTCACATTTTTTTCTAAACGTTCATACTTATTTATTTATTTTATTTTATTTTTTAATATACATCTCACTTGTATGTTATTTGCAGAGTTATTATTCTTATAGAAAGACACATTTTCCGCAAATTTTTCCCAAATATGTTCTAGGAAAAATTTAGTCTAGCGGTGGAGATAAAATAAACATTGTATCACTCAAAAATACAAAACAATTTTAACGACATATGACATTAATTAAAATTTTTACTTATGCATCTCCCCAAAACATAACTTGCATTTACAACTATAATAAGAATTGTTTTTCTGAATCATTTATGTTATTTACAAACATTTAAAAAGTGTTTTCTCTAAACTGGAAAAAAAAAGTCTTTACATTTTCGTATTGAACCATAGTTCACTTTATCGTCTATGATAAATTTACTTAAAAAGTCAATCGACTGGCTGAAAAAAAAAAAAAAAAAAAAAAAAAAACCAGATGATAATGTTAAGTCGATGGAGGCATTATTTTAAAATATCTCGCTCAAATTTTTTTTTTTTTTTTTTTTTTTTTTTTACTTTTTTTATTTTGCATAGGATAGCTGAGGATGATCTACAAATTTTAATATTTTCACATGATTTTTTTTTTATAGGATAGCTGATGATGATCTACAATCGGGCTAGTTTTTACTTTTTCGATTTTGATTATATTTTTTTACTATTATGATAGTTTCAACTTTAGAACCAATTTCAGCCGGTTCCAAAGATCAAACAAATTTTTTAAAAGTGGTTTTAATCCGAAACATAAAATTGAAAAAGTAAACACTAGCCCAGTTGTAGATCATTATCAGCTAAATCATGTGAAAATATTAAAATTTGAGCAGGATATATGAAAATAACGCCCCCATACACTTTCTATCTCTTTCCTCCATGGATTCCTTTTCATTTTGCAAAAAATATTGATGAGTAGTTATTTATTCATGTCTCTTACAAACAGGGATGCAGTGGAGGGTATACACTGTATACCTTCTAATTTTTTTTTTTTTTTTTTTTTTTTTTTTTTTTTTTTTTTTTTTTTAAGAAACACTGTATCCCTCTGTTTCTCAAGAAAGCTATAGTATATATCTGTGGCTTCCAGTAATAACCATGTAAGGTACATTTTTAATATTTTGAGTAATTAATGATTAAAGTTTTCAAATGTCTTATCATTACTTTTATAAAATAGATTAGAACTTAATAATTTTTACTACATTCAGTTAAGATATAAGAACCTCTTTTTTTTTCAAAATAGTTATATAAAAATGGTTTTTATTAAATGAGAACCAATCAAAAAATTTTTAATTTTTAAATGAAAGTTTATAGTCGCCCTATGACCGGAAGTATTCGATTTTCATTTTGCTATACTATGGCAGATGAAAATACTCTTTAAAAGTTACATTTTTCCAAATTATTTCCTATTTTTTTTTTCAAAAATGTGCCTTACCTGGTTATTACCGGAAGCCACAGATATATTCTAGTGTATACCCTCTGCCTTAAGCATATAACCTCTGTTTTTTTTCTCCTCCCGATTACACTAGTGTTTACAAGTGTACACTAGTGTTTACATACTCAGAAAATGTTGAAAAAAAATGCAAGTAATAACTACTTAGGTATGTAATAAAGGATCAGTTAAATTTAGCGGCAGAATTCTGCTAGAAAGTCTGTAAAAATATGAAATACTTTGCAATATTTGGCGCGAAAGCACAAAAGCGACACGCGATTTGGTGAGCAGAATCTTTCCTCGCCAAAAGCAAACGATTTGCATCTGAAAATTGCTTGTTTATTATTTTTTTTTAAATGAGCGGTATATAATAAATTTTAATTCAATCAATAAAGGAGTTTTATATAAATATATAAAATATGCATACATGTTGCTTGTTACTTCAGTTATTTAATTTTATAACTGGAAAATATTTTCAATATTTTGCAAGATGCAAGTATTTATTTTAAATTATAGCCTGTTTACATTTCATTTATTTTATATTTTTCAAGTTACAAATACTACTTATTTATGCGTTTGTTACATTTTTAGCAATATTAATTTTAAATAACTCCCTCTTTTTTCTTTTTAAATTTTGCCTTGATTTTATCCATCAATCCAACAGACTTTTTATTTTTAAACAAATTTTTCGCTTTGAAAATGAATTCCACGTGAAGAATTTTGTCGTTAAACATTTCCATAACGAAGAGCCCGTTGTTTTCATTGCAACAAAATTAAATTGATAGTACTCAAACATACCATGAAACAATGTAAATTTATTTAAAATTTTTTTATATTGTAAAATATGATAGTTAAATTTCATTATAAATATATATAAATGTATGTGACAAAATTGTAATTAAAACAAATTAAAAATAACAAAACTAAGTTTATTTAAATTAAACTTATTTAAACAAATTGTGTATAATTTTTTTAATAAGTATTCGACATGAAGGCATATATATATTTTTTTTTATTACATTGCCAATCGGTGACAAAAAGTAGTGGAAAATAAACGAAACTTCTTTTATTATTATTATTATTATTTAACATATATGTATCCATATGAAAAGATCATTCAGCAATTTTTTCATATTTTTCTGAGAATGCCCGTATAGAGACCTTCCCTGTTAGTAATCTTGTTTCAGTTAGCTTTAGCATTACTAATATTTCCCCCTATTGGAATCTGTAGTCTAACAAAGCATTTTTAAATCTTACTACAGAACGGCTTATTGCGCCAATAGTACGATTACAAACAAATCAAAGTATAAATGCCAGCTTCTCTTAAATATTCTGGACATACATGCTTGAATCTTAAAAGTACAAATAAGGAAAAATTTCTTCTTCTTTTAATGAAAAGTGTGTTAGTTGATGGAATTCTTAGTTACGTGGCAACATAACATCTAGTGTAGGAGTGATTATTTTTGCCAAGGGCATACGGAGCTTTAAGAAATTATGATTAAACGCGACTGGTAGCCACAATGGAAAAATTAGCTACTAGAGATTAAGAAAGAGTGTAATAAGTACACTAGAACCCCGATTATCCGAAAAGCTTGAAACCGAAGCATTTTTGGATAATTGGCGTTCCATAGGAATTTTTGTATAATCGGAAGATTTATGGTGAAAAATTGTTCCATGGAAAGCTGTTGTCGTAGTTTAGAACATAGTTGTAATACAAAATGTTGTGGTACCGTATTCAAAGCACTCTGAAGTTGAAAAACAAATGAAAAATCACTACATATTTAAAAAAAAAAAAAAAAAAAAAAAAAAAAAAGTGTTGGAAGAAGAAGTGTTGTTTGTATAAATTTAATAAAGTGCTGGAAATTACGTAATCAATCAAATAAGTAAGTTGACTTTGTTTATTTCATAAAAAACATGATTTTTTAACACAATTTCTACCAATGTGCAATAATATCTTTAAAAGTTTTAATTTTTACTTATTTTGCTTCTATATGTTAAAGCTAATATTTATTAAAACAACTCTTCAATGTATTAAAATAATTCAGAATTGTTCGATCTAAATTTACAAATAAAATAATAATCGTGAATCAAAATATGTTGAAAGGTGTCATTTGACATTGGTAAAAATAGTGTTTACAGTGAAATTTTCCACATTTAAAATGGACTTTAAGAAACTATAAGGTCTTTTGGTTAAGCCGATTATCGGATGACCGGGGTTCTACTGTAAATTTAAAAATTAATAGAATGTAAAATTGAAAAAGTACAACAATGTAGTAGTAAAAAAGGGTGAAAAGAGAAAAAACAAGAAAGAAAAATATTCCATTAGTTCTGAAAGAACAGGAAAAAAAAGTTACCATGACTTACCCCATCTAAAAAAAGAAACCCTATTTTTAGAGACTATACATTTTAATTTGAATAATAAAATTGTTAAATAGCACATTATGAATATCCTTTAAGTTTCTTAAGAGACTAAATTTAAAATATTTGGATTAAATGAAATTTACGGCTGAAAATATCTATTTCTTGCATCACATTACGAAATAATTAGAAGCTATTACCATTTGTAGATAAAGGTCAACTCAGCAATTTTTGAATAAAACAAAATGAGAAAACAAACAAAAAAATCAAAAAAGTAGTTCTATGTAAAAGAAATTTATTAAAATATAATTTAACCAACATATTATTATTATTATATTTAGGTTACTCTTATACATAGGTTAAACATATGCAATACAATAAATTCCTTAAAATAAAATAATAATACAAACATATTATTATTATTGTATTTCATATGAGAAGGCCGTACATATTACAAATATAGATGATACACATACAACAGATGGAACTCTCTTCATGATAACACATAGATTATAAAAATTGCACATACACAGGTTAAACATATACAATACAATGAATTCCTTAAAATAAAATAATACCATCATATTATTATTATATTTCATATGAGAAGGCCGTACATATTACAAACATAGATGATACACATACAACAGATGGAACTCTCTTCATGATAATATACAGATTATAAAAATTGTACATACACAGGTTATAGATATACAATACAATGAATTCCTTAAAATAAAACAATACTACCAACATATTATAATTATTATATTTCATATGAGAAAGCCGTATATATTACAAACATAGATGATACACATACAGCAGATGGAACTCTCTTCATGATAATACATAGATTATAAAAATTGTACATACACAGATTATACATATACAATACAATTAATTCCTTAAAATAAAATAATAATACCAATATATTATAATTATTATATTTCATATGAGAAAGCTGTAAATATTACAAACATAGATGATACACATACAACAGATGGAACTCTTTTCTTAATACATAGATTATAAAAATTGTACATACACAGGTTATACATATACAATACAATGAATTCCTTAAAATAAAATAATAATACCAACATATTATAATTATTATATTTCATATGAGAAAGCCGTACATATTACAAACATAGATGATACACATACAACAGATGGTACGTTCTTCATGATGATACATAGATTATAAAAATTGCACATACACAGGTTATACATATACAACACAATAAATTCCTTAAAATCCGAATGTTCGGCTTGACCGAGTAATACAGTATTCTTCGTATAACTCAGTCAAATATTAAAAAGAAAATTCATAATAAATAATATCAATTGATATATTTTAAATAACATATTAAAAGTACTATATTTATGTGTTACACATTGATGAAATTTAAATGCTTATTAAATTTATAGTGCAATTTCGTATCAAGTATTTTAAATAAAAATTTAATAATCATTTAAATTTTTTAACATACAATACATAAAAAGTAATGTTATTCGAAAATTTCAAGCAAATTTTTTAATTTGAATTTTATGTATACTATAAAAATGTTTTAATTATGCTGAAGTATTGCACATTAAAAAGATATTTAATTTTTTTTTTTCAATTTCTAAAATGCAGTTATAAAAGTACAGTAGAGTTGCATAAAAAGGACTATTGTATTATTTGGCTTTCGAAATTGCTTTTATTTGTATTGCAATTTAGTGTAGAACTTCATGATTTCTTGTTGGTAAAGAATGTAACAGTGTGAAAGATTATAAAAATAATTAAATTATACTTAAGAATAACACATTAACAAGACTTTTGATTATGTATTTAATTTCTAAAATATAGTTATAAAAATACAATTAAGTTGCATAAAAAGGACAACTGTACAATTTAAGAGGAAAAAACTATCTAGCTGTTGAAATTGCTTTTATCAATTTATTTACAATTTAAATTAGAACTTAATTTTTTGTTGTTATTGTACACACAAAAAAAAGTGATAGTGTGAAAGATTATAAAAATTATTTATTTATGCTTAAGAGTAACACATTAAAGAAGTCCTTTCATTAATTATTTAATTCCTAAAATATAGTTATAAAAGTACAGTAAGTTGCATTAAAAAAGGATATTGTAGTATTCCAGTAACGGAATCTCCCTGGTTGTTGAAATTGTTTTTGTTACTTGTATTGCAATTTAGATTAGAAGTTCGTGGTTTTTTTTTTTTTTTTTTTTTTTTTTTTTTTTTTGGTATTGTAAGAAAAGGAAAAAAAATGTAATAGTGTGAAACATTATAAAAAGTAAAATGATTAGGCAAAAAAAATGTTTAAAAAAAAGGATTGTTTCTAAGATGAATGTTTGCTTTGGTTTAATTGAAATTTTCTAAAATCAGAAAAGAGATAGGAAATGCTTTTCAGGACATATATTTGTTACGACATAAAAATCAGAAATAAAATATTATCAAAAGGAATGAAAATTATAAAAGTCAATTTCAAAATAACTCAATGAAAAAGCATTATTTAATTGATCAAACATAATAAAGTAATAAAAATATACAGTGCTGTATTTTCACTCTGATTTTATTGTTAGATTTAAAGCAGAAATTATAATATTTGGTAATCTCATGAACAAAATATTTTAATATAAAAATGAAATAATAAAGCTACTTAAACTATCTAATCACTAAACGCATCTTTAAAATTGACGTATATTGTAATAATCATTCTAATATTTTTCTTATAAAATATTTTGCTATTTAAAAATCAGATATTTTTGTTTGGTTTTAAAGAAATATTTAGAAGTAATTTAAGTCTTGTTTTAAATTATCTTTAAGACTGAGTATTTTTAATAAAAACTCTGTGACAATAGCGATGTATAGTATTTCGAGTTAAATCATAATTTATTTAATAATATTCGGCTGAAACTTAGTCGAATATTCGGTATTTGACCAAACCACTATTCGTTAGATCGCTATTAAATATGAGATATCTCTTCAAAAAGATCTGATCTTTCGTCTCCTTTACAAATTATGATACCACACAACATAGATTGCACAAATTATACACATATACGTATAAATACCCATACATACAAATGACAATACACATATACACAAACACATACATACAACTTACACACATAGATTACACAAACATATTCAAACGATTAAAATTTACTTAAATAAACAACATCCTTTCTTTGAAATATTTTTCTTCTTTCATTTTACATATTAAACATCTACTTTACAAATTATGATACCACACAACATAGATTGCACAAATTATACACATATATGTATAAATACACATACATACAAATGCAAATATAAGCATACACAAATACAAACACATACATACAACTTACACGCATAAGATAATACAAACATATTCAAACGATTAATATTTACTTAAATACAACATCCTTTCTTAAAAATATTTTTCTTCTTTGATTTTACAAATTAAACGCCTACTTTACAAATTATGATACCACACAACATAGATTGCACAAATTATACGCATATATATATAAATAAACGTACAAATAAATGAAAATATAAGCATACACAAATATAAACACATACATACAACTTACACAAAAAAATTATACAAACATATTCAAACGATTAAAATTTACTCAAATACTCCATCCTTTCTTTAAAATACTTTTCTTCGTTCATTTTACATATTAAACATCTACTTTACAAATTATGATACAACACAGCATAGATTGCACAAATTATGCACATATACGTATAAATACACATTCATACAAATGCAAATGCAAGCATACACATGTACACAAATACAAACACACACATAGGTAATACAAACATATTCAAACGATTAAAATTTACTTAAATACTCCATCCTTTCTTTAAAATATTTTTATTCTTTGATTTTACAAATTAAACGCCTAATTTACAAATTATGATACCACACAACTTAGATTGCACAAATTATATACTTATACTTATAAATACACATACAAACAAATGAATATATATGCATACAACTTATACACATATACAAACATACAACTTACACACATAGATTATACAAACATATTCAAACGATTAAAATTTACCTAGTTCCATGAAATTTACTTAAATATTCCATCCTTTCTTTATAATATTTTTCTTCTTTCATTTTTCTAAGCTTTTGCCTTTCATTGCAATACAGGAGTCTAAAATATTCTATTAAATATGGGAACTGTGCAGTGGATAAAAAATTAACATTCGGAGACCTTTTTCTGTCCATGTAAATTTCATCTTCGGTATATCGTGGACTGAAATCGTTACAGTCATCAGCGTAGAATGGGGGTCTGTCTATGCAAATTTCCTCCTCAGTATATGGTGAACTGAAATCGTTACAATCATCCACGTAGAATATGTCTGAATAATTGGAAGAATTTCCCGCTTCAGAAGAACTGGCCTGCGGATCTAAATTTTCTTTGTTTAGATTTATTTTATTTTTTTCAGACATATTAGGCGATGCATTTGGTGAAGAATTAGACATCGGGGATTTTTTGGGAATAAGATTCTTCTTAGTACATCCCCATGATGTTAACTCTACCAAATCTAGTACAGGCGTCGGTGTTGGTACAGGTAAGGGAGCTTGAAGAGCCACATTACACATTTCATCCAGTACTGTCTGGTTTTGGAACTTTCTTTTCAAACCAGAACTTTTGGCATCGTTAGGAGTAAGGCTAGAGCTTACATTTGTCACTTTTGGCTTTTGAACTTTTCTCGGCTGGCGTAGGTGAATTATTAGTCTCTTCTTTTTTTCTTCTTCAACCGGTTGTGCCATGTTATCATCAGTTGGTGACACAGAGCTGTAGATTATCTTCCATTCGGAATTTTGCACTGTAGAAGATGTTCCAGGCAAGCTATTTGCTGGGATTGAATTAGTCCCGATAGTAGAATCGTTGTCTTTTTCTAATATTTCCTATGAAAAAAAGGAAAATAAACTGTCATTGAAATATGATCATTCTTAAAGTATCACGTAATATTGAAATTGGAAAAAAAATCTATTAAAGAATGCATAGTTTCATTGATTAATAAAAGAAAAAAAATATTTATCCGTCGTAATAAAAATAATAAATCAATAAAAGTGTTAAAATGTTGTTAATTTTTACTTTAGCAATTTAAAGCAGACGAATCAAAAGCTGTAGATGATGTAGATTTTTTAATGTTTTCAAGATATTGACAGTTAAAAAAAAAAAAAAAAAAAAAAAAAAAAAAAAAAAAAAAACCATTTACACTCCTATAAAATTATATATTTTACGTATTGTAGTAGTAAGGGTATCGAAACAACAAGACGTTCCTGGACGCATTTGTAAATTAATATTGCAATAAGTAAATAAATATATACAGTAAATATTGGTCTGTAAATCAATTGAAAATTTAAAGGATAAGAACTATAATAAATCGAATTATTAAAAAAATACTATAGTTTATAAATTCTTCTACTCTAATTAAAACATTTTCGTTACAATTACTTAATTTTTTTAACTTTAAAACAATTGAATTATTTAATATTAGAAAAAATTACACATAAATGAAATGAATAATAAAAAATAAAAAGAAAAAACTCTATTTTACATTGACTAATCGATTTCATTATTTTTATCCAAAATTTTAAAGGGCTTTTTATTTATTTTTTTAATTTTAGCAGTAAAAAATATTCATTCACTTATAACTACGTGGTAGCGTTCTTTTAAGTTCGTACAGAACGTTCGGGAAAGTTCGCCATCAGTGACGCAGCCGGAATTCGGTTCTGGGGGGGGGGGGGGGATTGAGTTTCTGATAAAGGTGATTGCCGGTTAATAGAATCAGCACTAATTAGAATATTCGCTGTATAATACTTAAACTTAAAGAGCATCTGTGTGGCAGGAAATCAACATTTTTTTAGCATAATAAGTCTCAGAAAAGTGATTTAGTTCAAATAACCAATTTTTACTTAAGTAATCCATGTAATATGAACTTCCACAATTTTAAGTAGAATTTTTGCCATTTAATTGAATCACTATATTAAATAAAATCTGATTCAATAAAGCGGCGGATTCTGAAATGCGGCAAAGTATTTAAATATTAATTTTGGTTTTGATTCATATAAGCGGCAATTATAGCGATCTTTCCTAGCTCTGGGAGGGGTTTTAACCCCAAAACCATCCTCTTGGCTGCGCCACTGCTCTCCATTAGAACAATCACGTGACGTAACGCAATTCCATACCATGCCTTCGAGACCTCAGTACCGGCAAAACTCTTGAAAGGACGTTGAACAAATCTAGTCTTTTGTTCATTCGCTGAATAGTGATAGGAATGAATAATGAACAAGGAACTTCAAGTAAAGATAAAATCACTTTTTTTGACTGAAAAAATGGATGTTCAAAAGAAATACGATTCTGGGAATGATCTAAGTAAAAAAGTCTATACAAATTTGTGGGAATATACGAGTCAACACTTCGAGCTCTGTAAAAAATAGACAGGAACTAGAGAACATTGCATCAGCGGGGGGTTCTGACAGAAAGAAAATTAAAGTGGCAAAATTAGAAAAATTGGAGAAAATTTATATGAGTGGCTCCCCAAACCCGATCGACGAATATCCCAACAAACAAATCTTTGATTAAACAAAAGGTCTGCGAAATCGCCACACGCATTATAGTGGATTTCACTCCTAGAAACAATTGGTTAGACCCCTTCAGACAAAGATAATGTATGGTTTATAGAAAAGTTAGCGAAGAGTCGACAGCTACGAATGTAGATGATGTCAGTTTTTTTAAAAATAATCTGCTTACTGCTAATAATCTGCACCGCTCTTGAAAAATTAGACAATATGCGATACATACAATGTGGACGAGCTGGACCTTTTTTAAAAATTAATGACAGGTAAAACAATGGCATTTAAAGGTGAAAAATGTTCTGGGGGCAAGCTAAGCAAAAAAAAACGTAATATTACGTTGTCATTGGATCAAATGTGAGCAATAGAATAGATAAAATATAAACTTTTCTACCAAAAATTGAACCGACTTCAAAAACTACTGCAAAGTGAAAAATAATTTTTTACAAAATAGTAATAAGAAATTAAAATAAGAGCGTAGTATTTACCATGCGTGTTATTATATTTACGTACATTAATTTGATTTTTTGGAGTCGGTGCCAACCAATCCAAGTTACATGTAATTTTCCAATAGACACACATCCAAGTACTTACGAGTTTTTTACGATTTAATGTTTAGTTAAAAAAAAAAACTTTATTCTTATGCAATTTGCATTGGATACTTACTTTTAATTTTGAAATTGACTTGGCTGGCACCGACTCCAAAAAATCAAATTAATGTACGTAAATATAATAACACGCATGGTAAATACTACGATCTTATTTTAATTTCTTATTACTATTTTCTAAAAAATTATTTTTCACTTTGCAGTAGTTTTTGAAGTCGGTTCAATTTTTGGTAGAAAAGTTTATTGCATATAAAATCTGATGATACACGGAGAATCAAAAAGTGCATTTTTGGCAATTTCTTGGGATGTTTTTTATTTTATTCTTTTTTGAAAATATATTTGGAAAATAAAAATGGTTCTAAAATTAAGGAAAAAATAAATAACATAAAAAATATAATTATTCCAAGAAGAAAGAAAAATTAAATAATTTTGTTTTGCATTTTCCTTCTGGTAAAATGACAGGTAACAAAAAAGAACTAAAATAATCGTCTGCTCTAGCAAGTTTAACTGAAATTTATAAAAAATTACAGTAAGGAATAATGTTATTTTAATATAATTACAATTGAATGTCTTGAACAATTGGACAAAAATTTGGGGAACCGGACATAACTTTAAACTTGGAATTATTGCCAAGATCGTCTTTGTTTTCTTGATATCTCGGAGAAAAAAATTCAACCCGGAGGGAAAAAAAGAATCACATTGAACAGGTACTAAATCCTTTGACATCAGCCATGCGTTTTTTCTCTAAATAAAAATGATGTGCTTAAATTTAAGCATTATTAAGTAGCATTTTATTTTATTATAAACTAAAAACTATAATACTAAAAGTTTCCACAGACTTGTCATTGAAAATTTTCTTCTTTTTAGCGAAAACACGCGGTTGTGTTTGGGCTTAATGTAGCAGATTTCAGGGTTACATTTTTTACACCACTCCCAGGCACCATAAGTCTTCTCTATTTCTTCTTTTTACTTTATGGCTATTTTTCCTTTACTTTGGACAGAAATGGAGTACTCAAGTTGCAACTTCCAGAAAAATTAAATTAAAAACTACAAAAAATTAATATCTCTAAAACAAATTAAGATACAGTTTTCAAACAAATTGCATTTAAAAATACTTATTTTTCCCTATACAACGGTGTAAAGATTGAAAATGTGCGATGTCTAGGAGTAAAAAAAATTGCAGTAATGAAAATTGCATATAGTAAAATTTCATGAGAAAGGGTTGCCATTCGAAAAATGACGCATGCGTTACGCACAGATACGTTTGGCCTTTATAGTATAGATATTTTGTACCTATACTTGTCGTCTGGTCCATGTCCGCATATAACAGCGCAAAAACCATCCGACTGAATGTTTTGAAATTCAATGTATAATATTGCAAAATTTTATCGAATCGCTTAAAATTTTATGAAAATTGAATCAAAACTTTAAAAGTTTTTATCTTCACTTTGTCAAATACTAATATATATAATAAATTAAATGATAACCCAAGGTAATCATTCTAGATTGCCATGGTGGTTACGTCCTCTTATTAAAGACAGAGCCCTATTACTTCCGTAGTACTGAATTCACTATGTATAATCGCAATAAATTTTTGTACCCATGCAATTCTACAGAGCAACAGCTATTGCACCAATTTCTGAATATTTACAAAAATAGTTATAGTACGAGCGCATATCACTTGCCACGTTTGACGTACAAACTCCGTCTTATTTTGATTTATTTACTTCTGTTTATCCGGAACCTTTCATAAATATAAAAATGCAAATTTATAAAATTTAATTAAAGTCGAGAAAAACACTCACATTTTTCACTTCGTATTAATATTTAATAAATCGAAGTCGACATTATGAAATGTATTTGTAAATATTTAATTTTACTCCCTGCTTCGCCCAATACATTTTACATGGGAACGTTGAATTTTGAATATAGAAATAATAAATTTTAGATGTTTGTGGAGATAACTTTAAGCAGAAAAAAAGAAACATTGTTGCTTACCCAGATTGAATTCCTAAAAATAATAAGGTAACATCATTTATTTTAAACAAGTAAAATCCATGGCTTTGAACATGTAGCTACTGCCAAGGGATACTTGTGTGCTTATTTGCATTAGATGAAAATTATACTGCTACGGGTAGTTAAAAAATTATTAATTGAGCAACATTTTGATTAAACTTCACTACCTTAGACGAATATGAGACTTAAAAGCAAGATAAAATCTAAAATTAATTCCAAATTAATTATAATTTAGAATGTTTTAAAAATATTTCCCGCTTATTTCATTTTTTATTCGAAAGTTTGAATTTCTTAGCAACCGATTTTAGCGAGCATCTGGATCTACAGTGGGTTGCCAAATTATTAGGGACAGTAATGAAGTATAAGTTTTTTGTGAAATATTAGGATATAATTTGAAATTAAACACTGCTATTTTAGTTAAAAAAGCTTTATTGGTATAGTTTAAGTATTTACGCAGTATTATATAAAAAAGAAACCCAACAATAAACTTTTCTACCAAAAATTGAACCGACTTCAAAAGCTACTGCAAAGGGAAAAATAATTTTTTTACAGAATAGTATTAAGAAATTAAATTAAGAGCGTAGTATTTATCATGCGTATTATTATATTTATGTAGATTAATTTGATTTTTTGAAGTCGGTGCCAGCCAAGCCAAGTTACATGTAATTTTCCAATATACATGCATCAAAGTATCTACGAGTTTTTTTACGATTTAATATTTAGTTAAAGATTTAACTGTATTTTTTTATGATTTGCATTGGGTAATTAATTTTAATTTTGAACTTGGCTTGGCTGGCACCGACTTCAAAAAATCAAATTAATCTACATAAATATAATAATACGCATGATAAATACTACGCTCTTAATTTAATTTCTTAATACTATTCTGTAAAAAAATTATTTTTCCCTTTGCAGTAGCTTTTGAAGTCGGTTCAATTTTTGGTAGAAAAGTTTATTTTTCTCTTTTTAGTTAAAAGTTAACGATTTTTTGAAGTTAGTTAATAAAAATTATAATACAGGAAAAATCGCTGTAGCCACCTGACTGCACTCCATTCGGCGAGCTTAGTCATCGTCCATGTTACTTTTAGTTTGCGAGAAATCACTAATTTTATTAGTTTTTATTTAAATACTAAAAAAAGTACTGAACCAATTTCAATGAAATGGAAGAAGTACCAATGGAAGAGTAGCCTCTTTCATTTAACACAAAAAACAAATTAATCGGTTGAATAGTTTCGGAGTAATCGGTGAACATACATAGAAAAAAAAATACATTCGCGCCGAATTGATAACATCCTCTCCTTTTATGAAGTCACTTAAAAAAACATATAATACGGAATTTTTTTTTTTTTTTTTTTTTTTTGTATACTATACACATATGTCAGGAGTGAGGTTCGAACCGACACTCTCTTTCAAAACCAGAGGTAAATTCTGGTGCCTTAGACCGCTCGGCTGTCCGGACTACATTCGCTTCAGGGAACTTATTCAATCTCATGTTACTTTTTGCAAGTCTATTCTCCTTTTTGAATACTCTTTCACTGATAAAGTATTGAGTTAATAAAAAATCTCTGATACTCTGTGGTAACAGTTAAATACAAAAATATTCCTAACAGCATAATTAGTATTTAACTTTTTAAATATATATTTAAAAATTATAATACGGAAAAATTATTGTACACTCGTATGTCAGTAGCGGGGTTCGAACCCACGTTGCCTTTCGAAAACCAGATCTTAAATCCAGCGCCTTAGACCGCTCGGCCATTCTGGCATCGGTATATTTATTCGACATCCATATTACTACTGATTTGCGAGAAATCACTAATTTTATTAGTTTTTGCCTAATTACTAAAAAAGTACTGAACCAATTTCTATGAAACGGAAGTGGTACCAATTCGAGAGCAAGCTCTCTCATTTAACACCAAAATCAAGTTAATTGGTTGGATAGTTTCGGAGTAATCGGTGTACATACATAAAAAAAAAAAATACATACGCGTCGAATTGATAACCTTCTCTCCTTTTCGGAAGTCGGTTAAAAATTCCCCATCATCGACAAATCGCGGTATTCTCGCTGTTTCAAAATGTTAGAAATCTGCCCTGCGTTTATGAAAGACCAGCGAAAGCGTGTATGAGAAGCAGTATATTCATTAAATGGATCCACAGGTTCGATGAACGAATGAAAAAGAAGTCAAGGAAACAACTGTGTCTCGCCGACTATTGTCCCACCCATCCCAAGTATATCGCCGGCTTACTAAACATCACACAGTTTTTTTTTTTTTTTTTTTTTTTTTTTATTATTATTTATTTATTGCATAGCTTTTATCGCGGGCTTTGAGCACGGCGACCGAATGTAGAAATTCCGTAACGAGAAAAATTTAGAAATTCCGTAATGAAAAAAACCTAACACTCGGCTAACCATCGTTTCTGTTCGGCAGACTTCGGCATGGTATCCTTCGGTAGATTTCGGCAGACATTGACGCGGTATTTTTCAGATATTTAGAGGATATCAAGTCTCAAACTTATATTGCTTATTTCAGTTACTATAAATCTATAGTTTCAATAATAAAAATTCCTGATAGAATGTGTATAGAAAAGAATCGTCTTAAGATAAAACAAGGTAGGATAATGTAGCTTTTGGTGATTGGAGACCCGCCCAATGGTGAGGATCGAAAAATTTAAAATTCTTATAACACGTGATCTAAATTTCGTAGCGCGGCCATATTTTGTTTGGTAATTTATTATGAGACAGTTTTAATTTTTGGTGACAGGAGACCCCCACGGTGAGGGTCGAAAAAGTTAAAATGCTTATAACTCGCGGTCTAATTTTCGTAGCGCGGTCAAATTTTGTTTGGTAATTTAATATGAGACAGTGTTAATTTTTGGTGACAGGAGACCCCCCACGGTGAGGGTCGAAAAATTTAAAATACTTATAACTCGCGATCTGATTTTCGTAGCGCGACCAAATTTTGTTTGGTAATTTATTATGAGACAGTGTTAATTTTTGGTGACAGGAGACCCCCCCCCCCCATGATGAGGGTCTAAAAAATTAAAATGCTTATATCTCACGATCTAATTTTCGAAGCGCGGCCAAATTTTGTTTGGTAATTTATTATGAGACAGTGTTATTTTTGGTGACAGGTGACCCCCCACGTTGAGGGTCGAAAAATTTAAAATGCTTATAACTCGCGATTTAATTTTCGTAGCGCGGCCAAATTTTGTTTGGTGATTTATTATGAAACAGTGTTAATTTTTGGTGACAGGAGACCCCCCATGGTGAGGGTCGAAAAATTTAAAGTGCTTATAACTCGCGATTTAATTTTCGTAGCGCGGCCAAATTTTGTTTGGTGATTTATTATGAAACAGTGTTAATTTTTGGTGACAGGAGACCCCTATGGTGAGGGTCGAAAATTTTAAAGGGCTTATAACTCGCGATCTAATTTTCGTAGTGTGGCCAAATTTTGTTTGGTAATTTATTATGAAACAGTGTTAATTTTTGGTGACAGGAGACCCCCCCCCCTCCCCCACGGTGAGGGTCGAAAAATTTAAAATGCTTATAACTCGCGATCAATTTTCGTAGCGCGGCCAAATTTTGTTTGGTAATTTATTATGAGCCAGTGTTAATTTTTGGTGACAGGAGATCTCCCATGGTGAGGATCGAAAAATTTAAAATGCTTATAACTCGCGATCTAATTTTCGTAGTACGGTTAAATTTTGTTTGGTAATTTATTATGAGACAGTGTTAATTTTTGGTAACAGGAGACCCCCACGGTGATGTTCAGAAAATTTAAAATGCTTATAACTCGCGATCTAATTTTCGTAGCGCGGCCAAATTTTGTTTGGTAATTTATTAAGGTATTGCATAGCTTTTATCGCGGGCTTTGAGCGCGGCGAAAGAATCTAGAAATTCCGTAACGAGAAAAATCCTAAAACTCCGGCTAACATCGCTTCAGTTTGTCAGACTTCGACACGGTATCCTTCGGTAGACTTCGGCAGACATTGACGCGGTATTTTTCAGGTATTTTGAGAATATTAAGTCTCAAACTTATGTTTTTTATTTCATCTACCATAAACGTATAGTTTCAATGATAAAAATTCCTGATTAACCTACATGTATTGTAAGATAATAAAAATATTTTAAACGAATTTAATTTCTCATTTATTCAATAAAAGAAAAAAAAATTGTTATCGGTCATCACGCTCAAAAAGTGTAACTTGAATTAGTATCAAAGACAAAAAAAAAAAAAAAAAAAAAAAAAACTGCATAAATAAAAAATAAATAAATAATTATAATTGCATAAGTTGATAAAAAATTCTATGCAATAGCTTTACCGCAACAGTCCCCAAATGCCACACTTTTTTTTTTTTCTTTTACCACACAATGCTACTAGCAGGGTTCAACCCATGGATCAAGGTATAATTCAGTTTTAAAAATAAAATGAAATACAAAGGTCGTGTAACTCTATGTCATCTATACCACAATAGCTCATCGTGAAAATTATCTGTCCTGACCAACCTGCAAGCCTTTTAACCTCTTGGACGCTATGCATTAGATTTTATTAGATTTTTTAATGTTTTCAATATATTGACAATAAAAAAATAAAAATAAATAAATAAATTAAAAAAACATTTACACTTTTATAAAATTATATATTTTACATATTGTAGTAGTAAGAGTATCGAAACAACAAGACGTTCCTGGACGCTTTTGTAAATTAATATTGCAATAAGTAAATAAATATATACAGTAAATATTGGTCTGTAAATCAATTGAAAATTTAAAGGACAAGAACTATAATAAATCGAATTATTAAAAAATTACTACAGTTTATAAATTCTTCTACTCTAATTAAAAGTTTTTTTTTTTACAATTACTTAATTATTTTTAACTTTTAAACATTTGAATTATTTAAAATTAGAAAAAATTACACATAAATGAAATGAATAATAAAAAACTTAAAAAACTCCATTTTACATTGTCTAATCGATTTCGTTATTTTTTTCCCCAAATTTTAAAGGGCTTTTTACTTTTTTTTTTAAATTTTAGCAGTGGAAAATATTCGTTCACTTATAAAAACCCTCTAAATGGCATGAAAAAAAAAAAAACTGTTTAAAGATATAAACTAATACAAACTTGACCGTACATAGAGTTTGCGCGATACAATAATTCCAATGCAGGGTTTCTACCAGAAGTAAGTTACAATAAAATCTGCTTAGATGGAAACACAAACGATCAATGATTATGCAAACTCTTTAAATTAAACAAAGAATAAATACGCTATTTGAGAAAAGAGGGGGGGGGGGATTTAAAATCTGCTTTTTTTATTACACCATTTCATTATAAACAGCCTTTACGAATACAAACTATCTAAATAGTACGTTTTTAAAAAATCTATCACTGTGTAACTTGTTTAAGATACCCTATCTTAAGATACGAATTATCTTCAGTTACTTGAAAAACCACTTATTAAACCTGTATAAAATTTCCTTCTTAATATACGAACGCATAAGATATGACCCCGCTTAATACAGGAAGAAAATTTTTTTCTTGGTGTCAAAAACCGGCGTAATATACGAAATGATGCTTATCCAATCCGTTTATCGCATATCTTTAGAACAGAATATGCAAAAAGAACAACTGAATTGCGCTCAAACCTTTCTCGCGGCATTCCCCTTTTCGTTTCATTTTTTTTTTCTCCCATACCCTACGTTCTACGTTAGAGGTCTGCACGGGCCCGGGCCTGGCCCGTACCCGGCCCGACCAGCGGGCCGGGCCGACAAAAAACATATACGGGCCGGGCCGGCAAAAAATTTGAACGGGCCAAACGGGCCGGGCCGAAAAAAAAAAAATTTCGGGCCTGCCGGCCCGTTCTGAAGGTTTAAGCAGAAACGATAAAATATGAGCTATTTTCAACGAAAATGGTTTTAACGAGAATACGTATAAATGTGACCATACTAGTTTGACAGCATCAATATAAAAATGCACAGTGTATAGGCATCGGAGAATTACATTATGTGTAACCCGTTTTAATATTTTTTTAGCTGACTCATGCCGGTCCGAGATCACGCTTGTGTTACGAATTTTGTAAATAGTTAGTGTTTGTACTGTAAAATAATGTAAATAATCTTATTAAGCTCCATTTCTTTACTAATATTAGTTTTTGTTACATTGTCTCTGTTATCAAGCAAACTTGCTTACGCCTTGTTCACTCAATGACTGACTGGTAAATAATGACCACAGCAGCTCGTATCGCTCTCCTTATATAGGTTCGCAGCATGCGGCGAAGTTTCTACGTCAATTCGGTGTTGTGCCATTTTAGTTCGTCCAAAGTCTTCAGATGTTTGGGAAAATAAACTTTGGAATTCTCTAATTAAACTGCACCCTAGACGATTACCTTTTGCCAAGCAAGAAGAGGATCAGCAGAATTTAGTGCAGAATTTAATTAAAGATATGGAAGAAAATGACGTCATCGAACCATCAACAAGTCCATGGGCATCTCCCATTGTATTAGTAAGAAAGAAGGATGGTTCTACAAGATTTTGTGTAGACTACCGCCGACTGAATGACGTCACCAAAAAGGATAGTTACCCTCTGCCAAGGATTGACGACACTCTTGACACACTTGCGGGCAACACTTGGTTCTCGACTCTGGATCTGAAGAGTGGTTACTGGCAGGTAGAGATCCATCCGGACGACCGCGAGAAGACTGCCTTTACAACGGGACAAGGATTATGGCAGTTCAAAGTAATGCCTTTTGGTCTATGTAACGCACCTGCAACTTTCGAACGGCTTATGGAAACGGTTCTCCGGGGACTGTCATATGAAGCATGTCTTGTTTATTTAGATGATATCATAATCATAGGAAAATCTTTTGACGAACATCTGAACCACCTCAGGCGGGTGCTACAAAAATTAAAGGAAGCTAATTTGAAGTTAAGCCCTTCGAAGTGCAGTTTGTTTCGCAATGAAGTCGCCTACCTTGGACACATCATTTCGGCGGAAGGAGTTAGGACTGATCCGGAGAAGATATCGGCCGTGAAAAATTGGAGTCGTCCAGCAGATGTTCACCAGCTTCGAAGTTTTCTAGGATTATGCACCTATTACAGAAAATTCGTCAAAGGCTTCTCGATGATTGCAAGACCACTTCATAAATTAACAGAAGCCAATCAAAAATTCATGTGGACACAGGAATGTGACGCTGCTTTCGAAAAGCTTAAGGAGGCCTTGACATCCACTCCAATTCTGTCGTATCCTCAAATCGATAAACAGTTTATACTTGATACGGATGCAAGCAACGAAAGCATTGGCGCTGTACTGTCCCAAGAAATCGACGGCCAGGAGCGTGTTATCGCCTATTTCAGCAAGTGCTTGTCAAAGGCCGAGCGAAACTGCTGCGTAACAAGAAAAGAGCTTCTTGCTGTAGTGAAAGCCATAGACCACTTTCATCACTATCTTTACGGTCGAAAGTTCCTGATCCGAACTGATCATGCTTCTCTAACTTGGCTATTGAATTTTAAGAACCCTGAAGGCCAGATAGCCAGGTGGATACAAAAGCTTCAAGAGTACGATATGGAGATACGCCATCGAAAAGCTCATCACATGGAAATGCAGATGCTCTCTCAAGAAGACCCTGCTCAGAGAATTGTAGATACTGCGACCGGGTTGAGAAGAAATTTAATGTCAAAGGTCCTATAGTAAGACAAGTTACAACAGGGGTCTACATCATCGCAAGATCCGTGGAGTGACGAGAGCCTGCGTAAAGATCAACTTGCTGATCCTGAAATTAAGCCAATTCTAGAGCTGAAAGAGGAGTCCAACAGGAAGCCCAGCTGGCAAGACATGGCCCATTACCACCCTACGATTAAACGTTATTGGGCTCTCTGGGATTCCTTACATTTGAAGAACGGCATCTTGTACCGAAAATGGGAGTCTGACGATGGAAAGACATGTAAATGGCAACTACTACTCCCTAAGTCGAGAATTTCTATGGTCCTTCAAGAACTGCATGGTAGTCCCACAGGAGGTCATTTTGGTGTAATGAAGACCCTGCAAAAGGTTCGAGAGCGTTTCTACTGGAATAATGTTCGCAGTGACGTGGAGAAGTGGTGTCGAACTTGTGACACCTGTGTAGCACGTAAAAGTCCAAAGAGGCGCACCCGTGGACGATTGCAACGTTATAATGTAGGAGCTCCTTTCGAACGAATTGCTTTAGACATCCTGGGTCCACTTCCTAGAACATCTGATGGCAATAAGTACATCCTCGTTGTCATGGACTACTTCACTAAGTGGCCTAAAGCATATGTCATTCCTAATCAAGAGGCGGTAACCGTAGCAGACATACTGATTCAACACTGGGTTTCCAGATACGGAGTTCCTCTTCAAATCCATTCCGATCAAGGAAGAAATTTTGATTCGGCTGTGTTCAAGGAAATGTGTGAACTACTCGGCATGGACAAAACTCGAACAACACCTCTACACCCTCAATCGGACGGCATGGTGGAGCGTTTCAATCGTACCATCCTAAATAGCCTCTCCCTCCTGGTGTCTAAAGATCAACAGGACTGGGACAAGAAATTACCTCTGTTCCTGCTTGCCTACAGGAGTGCTGCTCATGAGGCCACTGGTTATTCCCCTTCTCAAATGCTCTTTGGTCGTGATCTTCGTCTACCTGCGGATCTTTTGTTTGGCCGTCCTCCTGATGCTCCTTCATCGCCTGAGGAATATGTCGATGAACTCCAGGCGCGGATTGAGGAGATTCATTGCCTAGCGAGGAACCGAATCGGACTGGCATCGGAAAAGATGAAGACACGGTACGACACAAAGGCAACAGGACATGAGTTCAACGAAGGTGACAAAGTTTGGTTGTGGAATCCGATACGTCGTAAGGGACTGTCGCCAAAATTACAAAGAAACTGGGACGGTCCTTACACAGTCGTCAACAGGCTGAATGACGTCGTTGTACGCATACAAAAATCGCCACACGCCAAACCCAAGGTCGTACACTATAACCGGCTAGCCCCTTATTTTGGCCAAAGTGAATAGAAATTCAAAACTGGAATTTCAGACCATGGTCATGAAAGTCACTTTTTGTAAATATGTAAATAGTAATTAGTTCTTATTTATGTACTTCTTATTATTGTTATTATTTATTATTTTATTTATTTATTTATTTTAAGTGTTTTCCTCTAACTCAAGGAATGCACTGCCCGGGACGTGCAGTCTTTGAGGAGGGGGTAGTGTTACGAATTTTGTAAATAGTTAGTGTTTGTACTGTAAAATAATGTAAATAATCTTATTAAGCTCCATTTCTTTACTAATATTAGTTTTTGTTACATTGTCTCTGTTATCAAGCAAACTTGTCTATTATTTTCAGAGAATGTCTATGGCAGTTTTGCGAAATATTTGAGATATCGCCAAGTTGGCGTCACTTTTGGCGACTAATTTTGGTCGCCAAATTTGGCGATATATCGCCAAGTTGGCGACAAACTTGGCGATTGTTGGCGATGGTAACCCTTCCCTATTTATGGTAACCCCCCCTTAGGTCTACTGATACATTGAATGTTGTTCCGTGGTTTTCCAGGTTTTTCTGGAAGGTTGTAGAAACTTCGCCGCATGCTGCGAACCTATATAAGGAGAGCGATACGAGCTGCTGTGGTCATTATTTACCAGTCAGTCATTGAGTGAACAAGGCGTAAGCAAGTTTGCTTGAGTTTCATCTATGTTGCTTTGAATGTTATTAAGTGTTGAGACGTTGTATAAAGAGTCTTTGGGGTCTAAAGCTGTAATTGTACGATAGATTTGAGCAGTTATTTTTGAATATCCAGTAATATTTGTGAGTTTCGAAGACTCTGTTGTTCTGAAGTCTGTAAATAAATTATTTTCTACTTTTCTAAGAGCAAGAGTTTGAAGTTGTCTAACCATAAGATCGAAAGAACCCAATATACGCTACACTTGCATTATTTTTCTACATATAGACTGGCCGGACCGGTACTAGACTTAATTATTGGCAGAAAACATGATTTGTAAAATTATTAATAGCGTTAAAGGACTTATGTTAGCTTAGTCTTCGGATATATACTTCATGATTTTTAAATTAATTTTTCAATAATGCGAAAGTTTGACACATTTTCTGATTATTTAAATTGTAAAAGTATAAAAGTGATAAGCCAAACTATTGAAGGGATTTGAAATCGAATAGCGTTTTTCATTTTTGGTAAATAAAATACTTGTATAACTTTGTTGAGATATAATAGTTTCTCAAATGATTGCAGGTTTTTCTCCCTTCCCTTGCTATTGCTTCCGGAAATTCCATTCAAAACGCTAATCATGACAGTATTTTATTCGTTTGCAATATTCTTAAATTGCTTGTATCAAAAATGGATAACGCCATTCGATTATATAGTTTCTGAATAAAGATATCTGCTAATCTTATGCGTTTCTGAGGAAAAAAAAATGAATTTAGAAACGTATCAAAAAGGAGCTTCTTTGAATTTAAGAATGAATTTGGATTTGAAATCTATAATAAAATGATATAGAAATATATTTATAAATCTTCTTTTATTAAACAGCTTCAAAATTAACGATGTTTTTAGTTTTCTTCCTTTTTTTTTTTTAATTCTAAGCCATATTAATTTTTCAATGAATCTTTCTTTATTCGAATGTTGAAAGCCTAAGACTCTAAGTAATCATTAATGTTGTTAATGTGTATTTGCTGTAAAATATACTGTAAAATCGTTCCATAGATATGTATGCAGTATTCTTTAAAGGAATCTTAGTTATGTGATAAAAATCTGAATTTTTTAGAAATCGTAGAATTTGTAACGGGCCAAAACGGGCTGGGCCGGGCCTGATTTTTCGCACATTTTTGTACGGAAAGGGCCCGGGCCTGGAAATTCCTGCCCGTGCAGACCTCTACCCTACGTGGTAGCGTTATTTGGAGTTCGTACAGAACGTTCGGGAAAGTTCTCCATCAGTAACGCAGCCAGAATTCGGTTCTGGGAAGGGGATGGGTTGAGTTTCCGATAAATGTGATTGCCGGTTATTTGACTTGCCGGTTAATAGAATCAGCACTAATTGGAATATTCGCTGTATAATACTTAAACTCAAAGAGCATCTGTGTGGCAGGAAATCAACTTTTTTTTAGCATAATAAGTCTCAGAAAAGTGATTTAGTTCAAATAACCAATTTTTACTTAACTAATCCATGTAATATGAACTTCCACAATTTTAAGTAGAATTTTTGCAATTTAATTAAATCATTATATTAAATGAAATCTGATTCAATAAAGCGGTGGATTCTGAAATGCGGCAAAATATTTAAATATTAATTTTGGTTTTGATTCATATAAGCGGCAATTATAGCGATCTTTTCTAGCTCTGGGAGGGGTTTTAACCCCAAAACCACCCCCTTGGCTGCGCCACTGTTCTCCATTACAAAAATCACGTGACGTAACGCAATTCCATACCATGCCTTCGAGACCTTAGTACCGGCAAAACTCTCGAAAGGACATTGAACAAATCTAGTCTTTTGTTCATTCGCTGAATAGTGATAGGAATAAATAATGGACAAGGAACTTAAAGTAAAGATAAAATAACACTTTTTGACTGAAAAAATGTATGTTTTTGCCATTTAATTGAATCATTATATTAAATAAAATCTGATTCAATAAAGCGGCGGATTCTGAAATGCGGCAAAATATTTAAATATTAATTTTGGTTTTGATTCATATAAGCGGCAATAATAGCGATCTTTCCTAGCTCTGGGAGGGGTTTTAACCCCAAAACCACCCCCTTGGCTGCATCACTGTTCTCCATTACAACAATCACGTGACGTAACGCAATTCCATACCATGCCTTCGAGACCTCAGTACCGGCAAAACTCTCGAAAGGACATTGAACAAATCTAGTCTTCTGTTCATTCGCTGAATAGTGATAGAAATAAATAATGGACAAAAAACTTAAAGTAAAGATAAAATAACACTTTTGGACTGAAAAAATGGATGTTTTTGCCATTTAATTGAATCATTATATTAAATAAAATCTGATTCAATAAAGCGGCGGATTCTGAAATGCGACAAAATATTTAAATATTAATTTTGGTTTTGATTCATATAAGCGGCAATTATAGCGATCTTTTCTAGCTCTGGGAGGGGTTTTAACCCCAAAACCACCCCCTTGGCTGCGCCACTGTTCTCCATTACAACAATCACGTGACGTAACGCAATTCCATACCATGCCTTCGAGACCGCAGTACCGGTAAAACTCTCGAAAGGACATTGGGCAAATCTAGTCTTTTGTTCATTCGCTGAATAGTGATAGGAATAAATAATGGACAAATTACTTAAAGTAAAGATAAAATAACACTTTTGGACTGAAAAAATGGATGTTTTTGCCATTTAATTGAATCATTATATTAAATAAAATCTGATTCAATAAAGCGGCGGATTCTGAAATGCGGCAAAATATTTAAATATTAATTTTGGTTTTGATTCATATAAGCGGCAATAATAGCGATCTTTCCTAGCTCTGGGAGGGGTTTTAACCCCAAAACCACTCCCTTGGCTGCATCACTGTTCTCCATTACAACAATCACGTGACGTAACGCAATTCCATACCATGCCTTCGAGACCTCAGTACCGGCAAAACTCTCGAAAGGACATTGAACAAATCTAGTCTTTTGTTCATTCGCTGAATAGTGATAGGAATAAATAATGGACAAAAAACTTAAAGTAAAGATAAAATAACACTTTTGGACTGAAAAAATGGATGTTTTTGCCATTTAATTGAATCATTATATTAAATAAAATCTGATTCAATAAAGCGGCGGATTCTGAAATGCGGCAAAATATTTAAATATTAATTTTGGTTTTGATTCATATAAGCGGCAATAATAGCGATCTTTCCTAGCTCTGGGAGGGGTTTTAACCCCAAAACCACTCCCTTGGCTGCATCACTGTTCTCCATTACAACAATCACGTGACGTAACGCATTTCCATACCATGCCTTCGAGACCTCAGTACCGGCAAAACTCTCGAAAGGACGTCTTTTGTTCATTCTCTGAATAGTGATAGGAATGAATAATGGATAAGGAACTTAAAGTAAAGATAAAATCACTTTTTTTGACTGAAAAAATGGATGTTCTAAAGAAATACGATGCTGGGAATGATCTAAGTAAGAAAATCTATACAAATTTGTGGGAATATACGAGTCAACGCTTCTAGCTCTGTAAAAAATAGACAGGAACTAGAAAATATTGGATCAGCGAGGGGTTCTGTCAGAAAGAAAATTAAAGTGGCAATTGGAGAAAATTTATATGAGTGGCTCACCCAAACCCGATCGACGAATATCCCAACTAACGAATCTTTGATTAAAGAAAAGGTCTGCGAAATCACCATACGCCTTGTAGTGGATTTCATTCCTAGAAATAATTTGTTAGACCCCTTCAGACAAAGATAATGCATGGTTTATAGAAAAGTTAGCGGAGAGTCGACAGCTGCGAATGTAGATGATGTCAGTTTTTGAAAAATAATCTGCTTACTGCTAATAATCTGCACCGCTCTTGAAAAATTAGACAATATGCGATACATACAATGTGGACGAGCTGGACCTTTTTTAAAAATTAATGACAGGTAAAACAATGGCATTTAAAGGTGAAAAATGTTCTGGGGGCAAGCTAAGCAAAAAAAAACGTAATATTACGTTGTCATTGGATCAAATGTGAGCAATAGAATAGATAAAATAAAATTCCCCATCATCGACAAATCGCGGTATTCTCGCTGTTTCAAAATGTTAGAAATCTGCCCTGCGTTTATGAAAGACAAGCCAAAGCGTGTATGAGAAGCAGTATATTCGTTAAATGGATCCACAGGTTCGATGAACGAATGAAAAAGAAGTCAAGGAAACAACTATGTCTCGCCGACAACTGTCCCGCCCATCCCAAGTATATCGCCGGCTTACTAAACATCGCACATTTTTTTTTTTTTTTTAAACCACACAATGCTACTAGCGGAGTTGGTTCAACCCATGGATCAAGGTATAATTCAGTTTTAAAAATAAAATGAAATACAAAGGTCGTGTAACTCTATGTCATCTATACCGTAATAGCTCATCGTGAAAATTATCTGTCCTGACCAACCTGCAAGCCTTTTAACCTCTTGGACGCTATGCATTTCCTGAGTGCACCCTGGAAAGGCATAACATTAACCATAATTGAAAATTGCAGAACGTTGACATCGCAGAAGAGGGGCAATACAAAGGAGAATGCAAATATTGGGACTTATTTGTCAAAATTGACAATCAGGCTGTGAGTGAAGTTCGTTCTATCGCGGGCGTCAAAAGTTCCAAAAAACCTAGATGTTTAGAAGAAGGAGACGACACATGTGAAGAAACGGTTGGACCAGCCGTACCATCATTCTCATCTTTAATGAGCTCGTTCAGCGTACTTCGACTGTATGCTTCTTTAGTAGATGCTGGTCCCTCCGTTGAAGACTTTTTTTACCGCATCAACAAGGCAGAAAAACATCATAAATATTGAAAAGTGTAGTTACAATGATAACCACTATTGATTTTAATAATTACTTTCAAATATTCAATTTAATAATAATTTGTTTTTAAATAACTATTTTAGAATTATGAAATTTAAATGAGTTGAGGTTTTATAATAAATTGTGTTCTGTTGATTAATCTTTCCATACGCAAGTCTATATATTTGGAATGATAAATTATGCAACAGCTAATAATAAATCTTTCGAAATGCCAAACTAAAATTATTGAAGGGCGCTCTGCCCTGTATAAGCTACGCACTTACTATTCTCCAAATAATTTGACAAGAGCAGAAATAGTATTAAACAAGAAAAAAGAAAATATTTACTATATAAAAGTAATTAAGTTTGGTTGTTACAAAGTATGCATGTAGTCAAAAAAACTAGATATGGATTTGGCGAAATATACGATGTTATAAAAATATACTACGAGAACCAAAAAAATGGAGAATGAAAAGTAAAAATTCAGTTAGATGTTAAAATTACATCAAAATTTGGACAATAACGTAAAAATGTTCAGCAGCATTTGGTGGCGACTGGAAATCAGAGGGTATGGGCCCATCTCCTGAATGCCCTACAATAAAATCAGGCAATGTACACCTAAACTTATTCAAGTAATTAAAGATATAAAGCTGGATGACGATAGTATTCTAGCTAGCCTTGGCATAATATTGCTTATCCTTTAATAGATATGCAGGAAGTTCAGGATTGTATCATAAATCCCGTCAATAATAATCAAGGTTTTAGTGACATTACAAAGGATACCATTATATCAAGTTTTGACTAACCTAATTACCAATAATAATGCATTTTTGTTTCATGGAATCTACTCCAAACAAACGGGGGGATCGCGTGGGATTTCCAATTTCTGGTTTGATAGCTGAGTTAAAATTAGACCTTTGGAAAATAAAATACGTCTACTTTTAAACCAATTTTATGGATCAGATTTATCGAAAATAGTCTAACTATGACTTTCTTCAGAAGGACTAGTCTGAGCGATATTGCTGAAAACATAGATTTAATAATTTGAGATAAGTAAGAAAAATGAAATGCTACCTTTAATTGGCCATATACTGCTATAAATTGAAATTATAAAAATAAGCAATTTAAATCACAGAATTACAAGATCTTATGCATAAATTCGTATATACAGTTTAACAAGTAAGAAAAATCATGCGTTAAGTATAGATTATGAAGCACTTTCCAACACTTAATGAAATCTTTAACAAAACTTATATGGTAAACTTATATACACATACCCAAATATGTATTCCAGTACATTAGAACAGCCCTGTATTTCATATGTCAGTTCATATAATGGGAAAATTTAGCTTAGCAAGAAAATACCCAGTAGCTTGAAATTTCTTTTTCAGGAATTCATACTATTAGATGGAAACATACTTGAATACTTTTGTTCAGCCCTGTAGTTTACATTGTACCTTTATTACACGTCAGCATTAAACTAAAATTTATTGTAAACTAAAACACTTTTAAAACAACTGAAATCACATTCTCATAAATCATCATTCATAGGCGTCCATGTACTGAATTCTTTGCGTGGCCCTGTAAATCCCTTTATCTATATTCTGCAAACATTTCTAAGTAAATTGAATGCAGCTCAGCGTAAAAATGCATAGCTTATTTAAGAACCACGTTTAAATAATTTATGCTCATATTCAGTAACGTTGGTGAGCTCTTTTGGGTAGCCCTGTATATCAACTAAAACAGTTATACACACCATATAATGTGCATATATTTAGCGAAATATAAACGTCAATATAAATATATCATAATTAAAATGCATTTCATCCCTCCATCAGCCATCATCGGACAAATATACGGTACTAACAAATAAACAAAATAACAAATATCGCTATTGTTCGCTTTTTTTTTTTTTTTTTTTTTTTTTGAAAAGGGGTAAGACACATTTATTGAAAATTATATTTTTGCTGGGATAAAAGAATACTTTTATTGAGAAAAAGGATATTCAATGGAAGATTTTGTACAATGAATGGGTGGTTTCAGGAGTCACATTCACTTAAAAAAAAACTGGAGCAGTGAAAAAAGGATTATGGAGCAGGAAAATCAGTTTTTAGAACAGAAAAATCCATTTCCGGCAATAAAATTTGTTCTGTTTTAGCGAACCTTTGACGAAATTTGGGTCAGCCAGAAGAAGGCGCTGCAATAACAATTTTTGTGCCATTTTCAATATTGTACTGACTAACAGTGTTTGAAGTAATGCATCGAATTTAACCAAATTTTTTGTGTAAGTGTTTGGCTATGGCTAGTTTCTCCTCCCTGAATTTGAAAAAAATCCGCCCGAAGGGGGCAACTGCAATAGCGATTTTTGAGCCATTTTCACAGAAAAGATGAAGTTATGCATAGAATTGAACGAATTTTTTGTATAAGTGTATCACTATGGTCAGCATACCCTCCCTGAATTAGAAAAAAAATCTTCCGGAAGGAGGCGCTATAAACGGGATACCTGTGCCATTTTTATTATTTTACCATTAAAAAGTGTTTGACGTTAAATTTTTGTGCATGATTTCTTTCTTTCTTTCTTTCTTTCTTTTTTTTTTTTTTTTTTTTTTTTTGTGCATGGCAAGTAGATACCTCTTGAATTTGAAAAAAAAATCTGAATATCATTCTACTGTTCATCGGAATGCGCAGATACGAAAAATCATTGTTTCCCGATTAATTGACAGAAGCAGAAATTAAAGATGCAAATCATAATTGGTTTAGTATTGAATTAATAATATTAACATGCATTAACATGCGTAACTAAATTTTGAAATATTAAAATGTACCTATGAGATGGAAGAGAGTTTTGGGATTGGCACGTCCAACAAGTTTTGTAAGGATTGAGATTTTCTTTTTACGGTTTTTTTTTTAGCAAGAATTATGCTATTTTTATAAGTTTTTATTTAACTTCAACAGTCGAATGTATGCTTTTGCAATTCATAATTTCTTCTCGAACTTTAATTCACTTTCAAATATCCGATAGAGATTAAATTTTACATACACACATAAATCCGATGACAATCTATGAATTTTGGTGGTTACCATGCATTTATACTTATTTCACAGAAAAACACAAAACATGTTGGACAGATTACCTTCAAGAAGTTTTAAAAAAGGTTTTGGATTAGATAATACAAGACTGCGATGCACTTAAAAAAAAAAAAAAAAAAAAAAAAAAAAAAATGTACAGTAAACACTGGTGGCAGCAATGTTGTCAGCAGTTTTTGCTGTAAAAATTGCAGTAAAATTTGATATATTTTTTTTTTATTACATCGAATTTTACTAGAATTTTTACGGCAAAAACAGTTAGCAACATTGCTGTCAGCAGTTTTTGTCGTAAATTTAAGATTTTTTTACAGTGTGGTTATAATTCTGAACTATTATGTATTTTTTATCACTAAATCCGAAAATTACCTTAATTTTTAACTGTCATTTTAGAATTTTTTGCAAGTGATAGATTGCCAAAACTAAAAAAAATAATAATAAAAATCGGATAACGTAAAATAAAGAAATAAATGGATGCATTTTTTAACGCAGCCATTTATTTTATTTATTTTAACGAAAATCGATTTTATGTATAATTCAGCAATAAACCTGAAAATGACCTTCATTTTTAATCATGATGCAAGAACTTTTTCGCAAATCGTAAATGTCAAAGTTAAAATGTAGCGAAAACTTGTTTTTATAAAACAGATGTAAAAGTTATTTTATTTTATTTGATTCGATAATTTATTCAGTTTTTCGGCTTATACTGTGATTATTACAGCAAAAACTGAAGAATCCAATGAGGTGGGTGTAAAGCTTCACTTTTAACTTTGAGTTCTTTAACGTTATAATTTACCAAAAATCTTGATGTGATAGTTCAAAATGAAGGCCATTTCCGGATTCAGTGATAAAAAATACATAAAAATTAATTATTAAAAACTAAAAACACAGCAATCACATCTATTTTGTAGTATCAAATTTTTGTTACTTCTCTAGATTGAATTGCTGTCTGCCCTAAATCTGAATTTTAGAAATGTTTTTGCAGATCTGCACCAATCATGACTTTTGAACCCCAAAACGGCAAAAAACTTTATCTATCTGTCTGTATCATTTTTTATGGACACGATATCTTCTATAATTCTGCTCAAACTCTTCCAAACTGACATATAAAATCTCGGTCAACTTCGTTAATGGGCAAACTCGGGCCAGTGTGTGTGTATGTGTGTGTGTGTGGGGGGGGGGGGGGATAAACCGTGAAAACCGAAAAAAAAACAGCTTCTTTATTAAAATAGATATTGAATCAATTTATTTTAATACTATTTCTAATCAATGGGCCACAAATTTATGCTTGGCAGATTTTTGATAAAACTAAAAATGGGCTCAAGAGGTGAAAAAAATAGGGTTTCGGGGAAATTTTTCTTTTCATAACTTCGGCAGTTCTCAAGATATCAAATCCAATTAAATTTATCATAAATATTATTAATATTATCTAAAATTTTTTATTCACATTTTTTTATAGAAAAAACTATTATCAAAAAAGAAATAAAAAGTAAAATCTAAAAAATGGGGTGTGGGGAGTTAAGAAGAATAAAATCCATAACTTTGTCAATACTTAAAATATCACAACCGATTAAATTTATCATATATATTCTCAATAAAATATACAACTTTTGTACTGGCAAGTTTTTGATAAGACTAATTCTTATAACAAAAAAATAAATAAATAAAAATAAAAATAACAATAATAAAATAACAGGAGTTGAAGAAAAATCTTATTAAGGTTATACTCAAATCCAAACTGCTTATATTTTGACTAACTTTTAAATCCATTTTGCTCTGAAACGCATCCAGTTGGTCGGTTCTCTTTTTAGTAACTGTTTAATGTGCAGTATTGGTCAGAGTTTTGACAAAGACAGAACATATTTCAAAAAATGCTGTCGAATTCTCATTTTTAATCGAATTTCGGGAAGCAATCATGACTGAAGAATTGGGAATGCAATCAAATAACAAATAGCTTATTTTCTAACTCCTTTTTTAATACATTTTTGCTCTTAAACGCAGGAAATTGGCAGTTTCTCTTACTTAGAAACTATATAATGTGCCGTATCGGTCGATTTTTTTCATAAAAGCAGAATATATTTTAAAGCATGCTGTCAAAATTGGCATTTTAAAGAGAATTTCCCTTACGATGATTTCTATAGAACCAACTCTTACTGAAAAATTAAATAGAAAAACTCTTCAAAAGCAGCCAAATAAACGGAAATGCTGAAATCTGCCCCCAGTATATCTGCCTCCGTCCGCCATTTTGACCTCTGCATTAGAAGAGGTTGATATCCAGTGCTGCAGCATTTCACTTTCTACGAGGGCCTGATATCTGCCCCCAGTATATATACCCCCATATTAGAAAGGGGCAGATATCCAATGCAGAACATTTTGTCTTCGGCGAGAGCTGGAAATCTACCCCCAGTATATCTGCCCCCGTCCGCCATTTTGAGCTCAGCATTAGAAGGGGGTAGATATCCAGTGCTGCAGCATTTCACTTTCTACGAGGGCCTGATATCTGCCCCCATACCAGAAAGGGGCAGATATCCAATGCAGAGCATTTTGTCTTTGTTGAGAGCTGAATATCTACCCCCAGTATATCTGCCCCCATACGTCATTTTGACGTCACAAGTAGAAGGGGGTAGATATCCAGTACTAGAACATTTCACTTTCTACGAGAGCCTGATATCTACCCCCTGTACATCTGGCCTCTTTCCGCCATAGCCAAAAAAGTTCCATCATTCCTAAGTACTCACACTGTTGATAAATGAGCGTACGCAGAAATAAACGCGAAAAGTCAGACCAAAAATTGGTCATTATCGGAGAGACATTAGACCACCGATTCGGTCACCCCCCCCCCCCCCCCCCACCGATAAAAATCCATTAGGGCTTTTGCAGGCAAAGATTTGTCGGCACAACCAAAAATAATTTGATATATGCCCCCTGACTACATTACACACTTTCCTTATCCTGTCTTTAAAGATTATTTTGTGGGCTAGAGGTAAGAGAAAAAAGAATCGTTTTAGCATAACATTCTGTAACGGGGTTTTCCCGATATAGCCAAAATCGATTATTTTTAATTTGAGGTGATGACATCTTCAGCAGGTTAACAAATTAGGGGCGGAACACAGTGATTACTCTTCTGCTGTTTTTGATAAAAGTAAAACTAACGCTAATTTGTTGCCTTCGTTTTTCCCTTTTTATCAGCGGGAATGATTTTTTTTTCTGGGTGATTGATTACGTCTTCGAAAGTCATGCATTTTTTCCTTGATGTTTACTTTATTTATTAAATGGTCAGTCCCTTAAGAAAGATGATCTTATCTGGGCTCAAGAAGATCTGGGAAACCAGTGGTCCAGATGTGGAATCTCTTCTTTACTTTTGAAAGCGGTTCTCAAACAAATATTTCTACCCACCCAATAACACAAATATTCGGTTTTTTAAGTTTGTATGTAGAAATGTCACCCTCAGTTTATAACATGAAATGCGGTATATACATTAAGCATTTTATCAACTAACGTTACAATGTTTTTTTAAATCTGCCATGCAACAATACAAGGAAAAAAAAACAACTTTTAATTATACAGCATCATTATTTGAAGTTAGTTCACACTTTAACTAAAAAGGATTTTTGCATAGAATGTAAAAATGAAATAGTGTTGGGAAAATATTTCATATACTGAATTAATATTCCGCAATATTTTGATTGAAATTTATTTAAAGCTGTTTTTGAAGAAAAAAAAGAAGAAAAAAAAACAATATTGCTGAATAGTGCGAAACTTCTTCCCACGTTAACATAGCCATTTTTATATATGCGCAAAATTTGTAGACATGTTCGCAATAGTGTTTGAGCTCTTTAATGTAAGGAACTACTAGCTTAATCCCATCGCTCTGCTTTAGAATTGTTTTTAGGTAGATTTCGTTTGAAATACTACCTATTGCGATCGCTCCCATGTTGGAATTTCTGAAAAATTTTTGCAGATCTACACCGATCACGACCCCTAGACCCAGTGTTCTCGCTGTCGCTCGCCAATGCGCCAAATTGCGACTAAATTCTTCATTTGGCGAGTAAACAAGCGATTAGATTCGCCAAATTGCTAATGCTCAATTTTTTCTTTCTTTTTTTTCTTGTTTGTTTTTTATACATATGCATATATATAAATATATTTAATATATACATATTTTTTTATATTTGTAGCGGATAGTTGAAATTAGATTAATAACAATCGCTGTCACAGTTATAAAAACCTAGGTTATCTTAGAACATATTGAAAAAAGGGGGTATATTAAAGGATTAACGATAATTTTTTTGCGCTACACTGCGAATCTATTTTGCTAATACTTTTTTCATTTGGCGAATGCTTTTTATTCTTAATTAGCCAAATCACTAACATTAGTCAAATCTCAGCGAGAACACTGCCTAGACCCCAAAACTACCATTAGTAAAAAAGTTTATCTATCTATCTATCTATCTATCGGTGTATATCACTTTCTTCTGGACACGATAACTTCCATAATTATGCTCAGATCTTCTTCAAACTTTTACATAAAATTAAGGGGCATAAAATCTCGGTTAAGTTCGTTAATGGGCAAAATCGGACCAAGGGGGTGGGAGTTAGGAGGGTTTTTGTGAAAACAGAAAAAACGCGATAACTTCTAAATTAAAATAGATATCGAATCAGTTTAAAATTTATATTGCTTCTAAAGAATGAGACAAAAGTTTATGTATGACAGAGTTTTAATAAAGTTAAAAATGGGCTCAAGGGGCGAAAAAAACAGGGTTTTTGAAAGAAAAAAATCATAACTTCGTCAATTTATTAGATATCAAATCCAACTAAATTTTTTATAAATGTTCTCAAAATTATCTAAAACTTTTGTATTTACAAGTTGTTGATAGGAACAACTTTTACCGATGAAAAAAATTAAAAACGAAAAGAAAAAGGGGGGTGGAAAATGAAAAAAATCCATAACTTACTCAATTCTTAAGCAATCAAATCTAATTAAATTTATTTTACATCTTCTCAACAATGTCTACGACTTTTATATTAACAAATTTTTCATAGTACCAATTCTTATAGCAAAAATAAATTAAACAAAAATAGGAGTTGGAGAAAAAACTCAAATCCAAACTACTTATATTCTGAATCATTTTTGAATTCACTTTTGATTTTAAACGCATCAAAATGGCAGATCCTCCTATTTAGGAACTGTATAACGTGACGTATTAGCCAGTTTTTTGATAAAATCTGAATATTTTTCAAAAAAGACTGCCAAAAACGGTATTTTGAACAGAATTTCCCAAAGTGATGGTGATTGAAAAAATTGAGGAAGTATAACAAATTGCATTTTTTCTGACTCATTTTTAAATCCATTTTTGTTCTCAAACGCATCCAATTTACAGGTCCTCTTATATAGGAACAATATAATGTGATGGATTTGCCAGTTCTTTGATAAAGGCAGAATATATTTCAAAAAAGGCTGCCAAAATAGGTTCTTGCACTTCGCACAAAATTTTCCAAAGTTATCATGATTAAAGAGTTGAGGATGTATTCAAATAACAAATTGGTTATTTTATGACTCTTTTTTAAATTCAATTTTGCTCTCAAACGCATTCAATTGACAGTTTTTTATTATTTAGGAACTATATAATGTGAGAATTCGTCGATTTTTTGATAAAGGCAAAATATATTTTTTTAAAAAGCTGTCAAAGTAGGCATTTTGCACAAAATTTCCCAAAGCAATCATGATTTAAGAATTGAGGATGTATTAAAATAACAAATTGGTTATTTTATAACTGATTTTTAAATTCAATTTTGCTTTCAAGCGCATTCCATTGACAGTTATTTGTTATTTAGGAACTGCGTAATATGCCGTATTGGTTAGTTTTTTGATAAAGGTTAAATAAATATTTTTTTAAAGCTGTCAAAGTGAGCACTTCGGACAAAATTTCCCAAAGCGATCATGATTTACGAATTGAGGATGTATTCAAATAACAAACTGGTTATTTTATGACTCATTTTTAAATTCGATTTTGCTCTCAAAAGCATTCAATTGACAGTTTTTTGTTATTTAGGAACTATATAATTTGCGTATTGGTCGATTTTTTAATAATAAAGTCAGAATATATTTCAAAATATGTTGTCAAAATGGGCATTTGAGCCGAATTTAGCTTAAGATGATTTTGATAAAAACCGGTTCCTACATAAAAATAAATTAAAAAATTTTCAAAAGCGGCCAAAGAAAATTGTTAAACTGGATTTATCTCTAATCATATTTTATTTTTTGTTGCTGAAATGAGCACTCTTCGAAATCTACCTCCGCCTATAGGCCAAGCCGACAGGGATTTTTTTTTTTTTTTTTTTCCTAACCAAACTGTTTTTAGAGAAAAGGATTTCAAACATAAAAAAAAGAAAAGAAAAAAGATTCAGTTTTTACTGATGTGATTTTCATAAAAGAATTCTTTAATCCCCCCCCCCCCCCCCGTTTGAAAACCGAAAATTATGATATCTAATAAATATTTTTTATTTCTCTTTAACAAATATTAAAAATTATGAGTAAGGTTTTAATATAGGTATTGATACACGTTTTTATTTTTAAAAAATTGATGATTTTTGTTATTTTCTCGCTAATTTCCTCCTTATTTACCAATGAGGGAACATCTCCAGTAGCAGAAAGAGCGCGACGCGCGACATGCGTCGTATAGTCATTTTTGCCCTTGCATAATTTTGCCGACATAATTTCTATTTCGGAAAAAAAAATATCATATAATTAACTTTCTTTTAAAGAATACTGCATACTTACTGCATGCATTTATGGAATGATTTTACTGTATATATTCATTATAGAAAATGCACAATAGCAATATTAATGATTATTTATATTCGTAGACTTTCAACATTTAAATAAAGATTCATTAAAAAAATAAGGTTTAGAATAAAAGAAAAAGAGAAAGAGAAAAACATTAAAACTTTTGAAGCTTCAAAATAAAAAGAAGATTTATGAATATGTTTCTATATCATTTTATTAATGATTTTCTCAAATCCAAAGGTAATCTGATACATTTCTGAATTCATTTTTTTTCTCGGAAACGCATAAGAATAGCATGTGTTTTTATTTAGAAACTATGTAGTCGAATGGCTTTATCCATTTTTTTATACAAGCAGTTTAAGAAAATGCTGTCAAAGTTAACGTTTTGAATCGAATTTCCGGAAGCGACAGCATGGGAAGGGAAAAAAATCTCCAACCACATGACAAGAATCTCTTATATCTCAACAAGCGTATACAAGTATCTTATTTATAAAAAATAGAAAACGCTATTCGACTCTATATCTTTACAGTTAAAAATTAGTCAGAAAAAGTGTCAGACTTTCGCGCTGTTGTGAAATGAATTTAAGAACCACTAAGAAGTATATTTCCAAAGATTACGTTACGTATAAATTCTTTATCGCTATTCAAATTTTTACAAATCTTGTTGTCTGCCCTATACATCGTAATTGCAATTAAGTCTGATTCCGACCCGGCTCGACTATATGTAGAAAAGCAATGCAAGCCTGATCTCGGCCAGGAACGAGTCTGCTAAAAAAATATTAAGCCCGGATTAGATACAATGTAACTGTCCATTGCTGATCTGTAAAACTTACATCTCTATATTGATGTTGTCAAATAAGAATCGGCTCGTGACGCACATTTATATTTATTCTCGTTAAAGCCATATTCATTAAAAATAGTTCACATTTTATCGTGTTTGCAGAAATCTTTCTAGCGGGCCGTCCGGCCCGCTAGAAAGATACGTCCCGTCCCAAAAGTCCGGCCCGCTAAATATTTTATTGGCTCGGCCTGGCCCGTAAGGACAGTTTAATTTCTTTACTTTTTTTATTTTAATTTATTTATTTATTGTTGGTCCAGCCCGTTAGAAAATTCAGTACTGCCTCTACCTGTCAACCTGGAAGGAAATATCAAACAAGCATCTTAGAAATTAACATTTCATTTCAGTTATGTCGAAAAGTATTAAAATCATAAGTTAATTTAATTAGTATTAACTTATTTTATAATTGCCAATTTCCATCTTTTCCATTTCACAATTCAATAATGCGGAACGTTCTGACAGTGCTACGAAATTTCCTTTATTTTTATATGTGTGCTTTTTCGGTATTCTCTATCAGTTTTCAAAGAATTGATCAGAAATGTCAGATATCGTGAAAGATTTTCAGTTACAACAGATTACATCTGTGATGTAATTTTTTTCATGACTGTTAAAGTGATCCTTTCTCTCCCCTAAAAAACGAAAAAATATTTGCTCTATACAACACAAGAGTTACTGGCACATTAACGGATTCATTTAAAGACATAAAAACACAATACTTTTGGAGACATAACTATTCAATGATTTGTTATGCAAAGATTTTTCGTTTTCCGATAAATCACTTATATCATGACTTATAAACAGCTGTTTTCTCATGATGGCAATTTTTTCTTTTTCTTTATTCAAAGCGGTTCTTTGACAACGTTCTTTGAAATATCTTCTTCCTTTATCCAAGAATAGAAAACTGTTCGATTGCACAGTTTTCGAATAAGAGTATCTGCCCCTTTCTTTCGTTTAAGAACAAAAATGAACTAAAAATGTGTCAAAGTAGTCAGTTTTTATTTGAGAAATGCCATACGGCTGAAACATTTAATTTAAATTTCCGTGTTGATGGCATAATCTGAAACATGCTTTACTTGAAAGAAAATTAAACACATTATATCATTATCAAGAACCGTCTGAAAATTTCATGCATGTATTAATAGAACACATTAAATGTTTCATATGTCAAAAGATATAATACGTCACGATGTGAGAACACTCTAAACTGTGTCATTTATTTTTAAAAAAATGGGAAATACTGATGTGAAAAGTTCAGTTACTGATGAATTTATTCATGATATTGTAATGACGAGAAAAAAAAATCATTTATAACTTAAGATGTAATTCATTTATCAAAAATAAATCAGTAAATAATAAAATAAATTTTTAAATAATCTTTAAATAATAAAAAATTCAATAGTTTTGCCAAAGCGGATTAATGACCACACGAGCCCGTAGGCTTGACATATTTGCGGACTTCCTTATCATTTATTCAAAGAGATATATTTCGAGTGATTCAAAATATACATCTTTTAGATCATATCATAAATCAGATTATAAAATTTAAGTACAGATTTTATGTATGGTATATTTGTTTTACAAGAAGCTGTATGCATATTAAAACATGAAATTTAGTTTGTATACTGTTTCTGTATTTTGTAAGTTATAGTTATATTGATTTTCATAATAGATCTAAATAATCTAGAAAATTGAATTTTCATAAAATTTAAATAAAATTCAATAAGTTTTGGTCGCAAAACAGTATAATATTTTTAAACGTCCTTTGTAGAGGGAAGAGAATAGTTTAGAAATCAGGGACCATATAAAAAAATTGAATTTCTTATGTTAATATGTATATAGCATCTTTTAAAACAAATCTGATTCGGTACTTGATTTGCATACTTTGTACAATTAAGTGGTCTATTCACTCACTTGAGAACACCCGCTTACTGATTCTAAACCTATGCGCAGGTTATTTTCGAATTTCTGAAGTAAATTTGAATATTTCCAAACATTTCTTTTTTCTATAGGATAACTTATGTTAATATCTAATATGGCTTGTTTCACTTATCCGATTTGCAGATTTTTTAATAACATACTTCCACTTTCAGAACTAGTTTCGAAAGTGAAGTATCTTTATTATGAAAAAAATCCGAAACCAGTATAAACATAGTTGAAAGTGCTTAAAAAATTGGTTTATCTGTCCGACTATATGTCTAAACTCTAACTTGCGTATATAAGTTGGATTGCTCTGTAATTGATATGTGTTATTAAGATTTTCTGTGCCATGTTCAGCAGTGAAAATAAAGTACGTAACGTTCATAATTTATTTATACAGAGACATTCAAAAGTATTCCAATACATTACGGTTTATGGGGAAATGTATTTTTGTAAATGTGTTGCACCTATAATCGTCATCTGGTCTGCCTGTCATTCCGCATATAACAGTGCAAATCTATACAACTGAATGGTTTGAAATTTAATTTATATAATTGTTGGAGAATTTTGTCGAATCATTTCAATTGACTTAGAGACTCAGAACTTAAAAGAAAAATAAAAGTATTCTTTATTCTACTAAATCATAGCGTAATTGATTCAGTGATATTCCATGATAGATTATGATTCTGGCTTTATAATTTTGATAACGTCCTACTTAAAATGGAGTCTTATTAGTTTCGTATTACTGAATTTAATATGTATAATCGTATAAAATATTATGTTCATGCATTTTTGCATAATTGAACCAAGATCTGAATATTTATAAAACTAATTACAGTACGAACGCACTTCATTTCCCACGTTTGACGTGCAATTTTCAACTTGTACATCTTCTTTCCTGGCAGAAGTTATTTTCTTCATTATTACCACCAAAATCTAATAAGTATTAATGCATAATCAATAATCATCAGACTAGGTTACGCTAAATATAAAATTTCTTTGAATTTTGTGTAATAGTTTTGCATTATAGTAGCACTCATAAATTTTTAATAAACGGACAGAAATCGTTTGAAGAAAGAAAATCATATTTAAGATATCCAGAAGTAAAATACAGGGCTTTCTTTAAATGTGGTGTGTGGGGGGGGGGGGGAGGGAAAGATTTAATAAAAAGAATATTGCCCAGTTAAACTGTTGATATTGAGATCACAGGCTATGCACACTGATTGTACTATTACAGCCTTATATAATAATGCCCTTCGAAAAACAAATTAAGGGAGGAAATAGCCTCCCACAATTTTTTTTATACTTAATGATTGAATTCAAAAACTTATTAGTAATACGTCTTATCATATAATAAACCTGTATCCAAAATTTCGTAGCAAGTCGGATATTTCTGCATGAAAACCCATTTATGTAATTTAAGAAGTTCCACCTTTACCTCTTTTATACTAAACCATTAAACATCCAAAACTATTGAGACATTCAACTTAACAAAAAGAGCCTACATACAAAATTTAAAGCAAATCGAACAATTCTGCATAAAACTCCATTTAGCTAACTTAAGGGGGGTAATCGTCCTTAACTTCCTTTATATTTAATAAAAGAAGCACACAATTAATCAGGGAAGCTTATCAGTATGAATCTGTATCCAAAAATGGAAGCAAATCGGTTAATTCTACATGAAGAACCGTTTACCTAAATTAAGAGGCGTAGTCCCCCCCTATCCCCCCTTTATATTTATCCTATGAATTCAAAAAACAAATCATGGAATCGTCTTATCAGAATGAACCTATATCAAAAATTTGAAGCTAATAGGTAAATTTTGAGTGAAAAACACATTAACCTAAATTATGGGGTGGTTACCCTCCATTACCCCCTTTATACTTATACAATGAGCACTCAATACTAATCTCGGAGGCACCTCATCAGAATGATCCAATATCTAAAATTTGAATGAAATTTGATAATTCTGTATTAAAAACCCATTTTTCTGAAAAAGGGAAGGGGGTAGCTTTCGTCCCCAATACTTATCCATTGAGCTTCAAAAATTAATCATGGAGGTGCCCTCTTCAGAATGATCCTATGTCTAAAATTTGAATGAAATCTGATAATTCTATATGAAGAACCCATTTATGTAAATTAACGGGGGGGATTAGTCTCCGTTCTTTGCTCCTTATATTTATCCGATGAACTTCCAAAAGTAATCATGGAAAAGCCTTATCAGAATGATCCTGTGTCTAAAATTTGAATGAAATCTGATAATTCTGCATGAAAAACACATTTATATAAAGTAAGGGGAGAGGTATTAGGCCCCGTTCTCCTTCTTATGCTTATAAAATGTGCTCCCAAAATCTAATCAAGGTAACGCCTTATCAGAATAAACCTATATTCAAAATTTTAAGTAAGTCGGACATTTTTATCATGAGTTATCGCGTTACACACATACATACAGAACGGGCGAGTGCATAAGGTCTCAGGCTTAGATAGCCTGCGAGCTAAAAACTGAAGGGTGAAAATAGACAAACCGTTTGATACAAATTTTAAAAAGTCTTTAAAATACATTATTTGTAGAGTTGCTTAAAAAATCATGGTTTGACTGCCGCGGTTCTATGTAAAACTATCATAAATACATGTCAAAAAAGTTTTTTTTTTTTCAGTATAGTATTCAGAATATAATCTATGTTTTAATATCTTTCAAAAATTCATAAACGTGTACAACAAAGAATATTGCAATTCATTTCTCTTTTGCACCAAATATTAGTTCAATATGAAGAGAAAACCCAAAAGAAAATCTTAGTACTGAGGCCACTTTTCATCCGGGCCCTAGGTTATAGCCTGCTCAGTTTAATGAATAACCCGCCTCTGGTTATGCCTGCAAGTATCATGATTTATGTTTTAAAATGAATCAGAACATACTTTTAAATCTCGTCTAATGTAAAATTTGCATGCTACAATTTTACATAAAAAAAGTTATGAACAATAAATTCTACGATGGAATCGTGTCATTTGATCTGAACGTTTTATTTGGCTAGCTTTTAAAGTATGTTTAAGTAGATATTTTGAAGAGCTTAATATTTAACCATTCGAATTATCGCTGAAGAAAACGGTTTTCAACAAACCTCATTAATAAACTTATCTATGAATTCTGTTTTCATAAAAATATCAAGGATGTAAACCATAAAGGAATGACATATAAAGTTTTAACTGTTTTCCTGGTTTGTACCAGAAGTTACGATATGCTTTATTGAACCACTTAGACATAATATAAATGTAGTAGTCTGGTCATCAAAGAAATTTAAAAAGTTGATTTGCACTAAAATAGATCCGACACCGAATTGTGAATTAGCTGGTCTTTATGAGATTCCTTTTAGAACTGATAGCAATAGAATTCAAATGCCCAAATACGCATTTGAAGGTTAAAGTGATGCAGGGGAACAAAGTGATGTAATAAAAAAGTCCTTCCGATCAGTGCCGGGAGGAAGAGGTAGCTTTCATATTCCTTGCTTAGAAAAAAAAATCATCGAGGTTATGCTATTAAAACATACTAAGCTCAAATTAGTGGAAAGCGATTATAGAAGATTCAGTACACTGTAAAAAAAATTGTGCGATTTTACTAAAATATTCTTAGTATCATAACAGCGATCTTTACAACTACTAGAAAATCATTAGTAACTAAATGTTTTCTCAATCATTGCTAATAAAATACTAGTAAACATATTTAAATAACGTTTGTGCCTATGAACGAGAGTAAACACCAGCCAACCAACTCAACCATCCCGCTCACCAGCCGCTGTGTATCTCCATGACGCTGTGAAATTCGATGCAGCTGCCGTATAGGAATTGATTTTCATTTTTTAAAGGTAAGCTTTACTTTATGTTTATTTAAACTACTGGCATTTACAAATATATAATCATTTTATCAAAAGTTGATTTCAGCAATATCTGTCAAAGAAGTAGAAATAAACTTATTTTCTTTTAGGCTCAACTTTAACCCTTGCGTGTCGTGTTTATCCAATGACCAGTCAATGTGTTTATCATTGATATTCTATGCGTAGTAATGGAAATTTAAAACCTGCTTTTTCCCCTCTTTGATTTAAACTAGTTGGATGTGCCAATCCCAAAACTTTCTTCTATCTCATACATACATTTTAATATTTAAAAAAAAAAATAGTTACTCATTTTAATGCTTTAATAATTTTAATTCAATACCTTACCAACTTTGATTTTCATCTTAAATTTCTGCTTCAATTAATTAATCAGAGTAAAAACGAATTTCCGTCTCTGCACGAGCCGATAGACATTAGAATGATAAGAAGATTTTTTTTTTTCAAATTCAGGAAGGGCCTACTTGCCTTACCAGAAAATAGTCATATACAAAATGTTTAGTTCAGTTCTAGAACTAACTTCATACACTTTTATGTGGTGCAATATTGAAAATGGCATAAAATTCGGTATTGCAGCGCCCCCTTCCGGTGGATTTTTTTCAGATTCAGGGCGATCCAACTAGCCATAGCCATACACTTACACAAAAAATTTCGTTCAATTCGATGCATAATTTCATGTACATTTGGTCGGTACAATATTGAAAATGGCACAAAAATCGCGATTGCAGCGCCCACTTCCGACGGATTTTTTTAAAATTCAGGGAGGACTTACTAGCCATAGTCATACACAAAAATCTTGGTTCAATTCGATGCATAACTTCATATACTTTTGGTCGGTACAATATTGAAGATGGCACAAAAATCGCGATTGCAGCGCCCCCTTCCGGCGGATTGTTTTCAAAGTCAGGGAGGACCAACTAGCCATAGTCATACACATACACAAAAAATTTGGTTCGATTCGATGCATAACTTCATATACTTTTGGTCGGTACAATATTGAAAATGGCACAAAAATCGCGATTGCAGCGCCCCCTTCCGGCGGAATATTTTAAAACTGAAGGAGGACCTGCTTGCCACAGCCAAAAACATTCACAAAAGATTTGGTTCAATTCTATGCATAACTTCATACACTTTTTGATGGTAGAATGGCGACATACAGACAGATACACAGACACACACACAGACAGACATTTTGTAAAAACATGTTTTTTGGAATCTCTGACCCCTAAAACGTGTAAATCCGTCGAAAACCGGAAGTTGAAAAAAAATTTCGATTACAATACTTTCTTCTATTGAAGATAGAAGAAAGTAATAAATATGAAAATGAAATGTTAATAAATCTTCAGATAATCTCTGCTTTTGTAACTTGAGATTTAATAATCTGTGGAACATCGATATCGTTCGTTTGCCATGTTTTGGGACTATAAAAATCTTTTATTAAACTATTCTACTTATTTAATTTCATCTGAAATCTCAATGTTCCCACACTTAATGTACACGTTATTTATAAAATAACAATCATATTGCGGACTATTTATTGAGGTATTTGCAAGCCCATTGTTCAATTACACGTCAAAATATAATTAAATAAAACTTTTTAATCTTAGTTATTGCCATTTTATGTCATTACAAGTATTAATAATGTAAATTAGACTTGAAGTTTGATTTTAGAATTCATTTATTTGGCTGTGCATGCTTTATATTTCCCCCCGCAGTGTGTTTATTTACGTTTTGAATACCCGAAAGCAATATTGATAGCAAAGTTTTCGTTTGAATGCAATTCGTTAAATATGGATTGATACTGCTGCTCTTGTTAATTGCATTCACGTCATTTAGGATTTCAGTTTTGAAAAAATGACAATGCATGCAAAAATCTTTGTTTCTTGTGAAACGGTATCGGTAATGATGGCAGCATAGAAATATGTACTGATAGTACTTCAAAAAATAAATACACCTGCTACGTTTGATAGTTGGCTTTTAACCTCAATATCATACATCATTATTGTTAGCAAGAAGCACCAAAAATATAAATACAAAATCACTCATTTTGTCTCAGACACAATATCTTACAATCAGTATAAAGAACAGCGAGTGAGAATTTTGTTGTATTAAAAGTATTAAAAAAATCCCAAAAACATAGGCATGGATATGAAACCAGTAGCAGAAATAGTGCATCAAGGCAGCGAGCACAGCATATTGTTATTAACCTTGCATTATTATTTTTTTTAAGCCCAATCCATAAAATTTTCGATTTTTTTTTTTTTTTTTTTTTTTTTTTTTTTGCGCCTGGTCAGCAAAATTTGTTTATTTTTTGAACTGATTGACAAAATTTTTGATTCGTAACTGATAGTAACAAAATTTGGAATTTTCTCCTCGGCAAATTGCCAAAAATCATTTATTACTGACTCTGGAGAAATTTGCAATTTTGCCTGCGGTAAATTGACAAATTTTGCAATAAACGAACAAAACATGTGATTTTCTGCAGTCTATCAATAAAATTTGAGATTTCCTCCTTCCTAATTAACAAAATTTGTGAATTTTAAACACACGATTGAGGAAATTTGCGATTTTTAATTGACTGACAAAATTTGAAATTTGTTTTGCAAATCGATGAAATGGAAGATTTATTTTCCCCCTCTGATGAAACTCGTGATTTTTTCATTGCTGATCAACAAAATTGGCAAATTTTTAACAAAATGGATAATTTTTTTCATACTCAATCATAAAATGATTTTTCCTGTGCCTGATTGGTAATTTTTTTCCCATTCCTAATCAACATTTTTTCCATGCCTAATTAACAAAATTAGTGTTTTATACTTGCCCTAGTCAATGAGATTTATGACTGTTTTGTACCTCATAGATAAAATTTGATTTTTCTGTGTCTATTTAGCAAGACTTATGCTTTTCTTGTGTCCATTTGACAAAATTTATTTTTCTGCACTCAGTGAAATTTATTTTTTCCGTAGCAAACTGTTTAAATTTATGATTTTTTCCTGTGACCTATGTACGAAAATTGCAGTATAAGCTATAAGAAAATTATTTAAGCTCACAAAAATCATTGTAAAAAATGTTCCATATCTAAGACCAATGTTTTTTTTTTTTTTAGAAATTTAGCAAGCAGTTTCAAAGCAATTTTTTCCCCAAATTAATTAACAATTACTACTTTTGCTCAATTAAATGATAAATTTTAAAGAATATAGTTTAGAGTATCTATAGGATTTTTTTCATTTTGATTATGACATTTTCAAGTGCTGAAAAGTAATGTGATCAAGAATTAGCCAGGAAAGTTGTTGACGAGTAATTACTCTAGGTGATCCTACTTCATCTATGCTTTTAACTAGTTTCAACCAAGTAAGTATTAACTCATTTTTTATTATTTCAAATGTCAACAGCATGGAAGCTATCATTATGATGGAATTTTATGTCTAAAATGTTTAATAACAGTTAATGATGTACCGAATATTCGGTATCTATTCGGTATTCGGCCATGTTATCGAATATTCGGTTAGGCCGAATATCAAACTATTCGGTTTAGCCGAATATTCGGCTTGGCTGAATATGAAACTATTTGGCCTGCCGAATATCAAAGTATTCGGCCAAATCCAATATTTAAAAGTCCTTCTGGCAATGCCGGGAGGAAGAGGTAGCTTTCATATACTTACATATTTATTTATTTATTTTATGGTAAGTTACATAGTTCAAAAATACTAAGCTCAAATTAGTAGAAATAATCTTATAAAATTAGTGATTTTATAAGATTGAATACTAGTTTTTGTCAAGACTGAATATTAATAGGAATTTTTAGAAATTAGTCATCTTTTATTCAACCTGGTTTTATTTTAAGCGATTTAGAGAGTCACCAAATTCCACGATATCATAAAGTGTGTGCCATTTTAAAGCAACATTGTGGATCGTTCAGATCAGACCGTTTCAAAATGTCAGCCATAAGCAAAATTCAAAGTGCTATAACTCAATCATTTTTTAAGATATAGACAAAATAAAAAGTGTTTCGGAATTGTTTTAAATTCTAACACGTAAAAGAAAAATATTTTTCAACTTTTAATTTTTTCGCATTTAATTTTAAATTTTTAATTTTTTTAAAAATTTAAAATGGCCACCATTTTGAAACAAAATGGTTGATGATGCTGGCCAACGAACTCGGTCGAGACATTTGTATGTACTATGTACATACCAAGTTTCATTGAAATCGGTTCATAAATACGCTTGTTATCACGTGACAAAAATCAGATCGTTTCAAAATGTCAGACATAAGAAAAATTCAAAGTGCTATAACTCAATCATTTTGTAAGATATAGACAAAATAAAAAGTGTTCTGGAATCGTTGTTTTAAGTTCTAACACGTAAAAGAAAAATATTTTTCAAATTTTGATTTTTTTGCATTTAATTTTAAATTTTTAAAAAATTTAAAATGGCCACCATTTTGAAACAAAATGGCGGATGATGCTGGCCAACGAACTCGGTCGAGACATTTGTATGTACTATGTACATACCAAGTTTCGTTGAAATCGGTTCATAAATACGTGTGTTATCACGTGACAAAAATTAGATCGTTTCAAAATGTCAGCCATAAGAAAAATTCAAATTCTATAACTCAATCATTTTTTAAGATATAGACAAAATAAAAAGTGTTCTGGAATCTTTGTTTTAAGCTCTAACACGTAAAAGAAAAATATTTTTCAACTTTTATTTTTTTCGCATTTAATTTTAAATTTTAAAAAAAAATTAAAATGGCCGCCATTTTGAAACAAAATGGCGGCTGATGCTGACCAACGAACTCGGTCGAGACATTTGTATGTACTATGTACATACCAAGTTTCATTCAAATCGGTTCATAAATACGTTAGTTATCGCATGACAAAAATCAGATATATATATATATATATATATATATATATATATATATATATGTCAACATTTGAACGGAGGGTGGTTTTGGGGTCTGGGGGTCATGATCGGTGAAAATATACCAAAATTTTCCGGAAGTGCTTTCCTCCGGACGGCTGCAATAGGTAGCTTTTTACTTTTTGTAATGAAAGCTACCTAATAAAGCCTTTTAAAACACATTTTAAAAAACTTTTCACAATTTCTACTTTTAACTGTCAATTTATTAATATATTTAAAATAATTAGAAATAAAATCATATTTAAATAATATAGAATGTTTTTACATTATTTATTTGCTGTTTGTAAAGTTTAACTTGAGAAAATCAACCATGAGAAGATTAAAATTATGATTTTTTAGGATTCTCTTTAGAAATAAATGATCCAAGTGCAAATGCAATTTCCTAAATTTTTTTTAATGAATAATGTTTCTTGCTTTTCCCAAAAATCCTTAAACAAGAAAGGAAAACTTTTGAGATTAGTAATAGCTATCAAGGCAGACAATTTTTTGTTTATGAAACCATAATCATAATCAACTTATTGAATCATAAATGCATTGTATTTCATCTCACTCTAGGTCAAACTTGTGTTTTCGTTTGTTGCATTAACAATAAATAAAATACCATAACTATATTTTCAACTCATATGCTTTGATTTCTGTAAAATACGATATGATGACAGAGTTTCCTCCAGGTTTAAAAAAGGGCAGGGCGCTACTGTTCTGAAAAGGGCACTTTTTACATTTTTCAGGACACTTTTTTATTTTTAAGGGCACTTTTATAGAGTTGAATCTAGAGTCTAACAATTTAAAAAGTCGTAAAAAAACAAATTTCATCAAAAAATAGAAAAAAAGAAGAAAAAAAGTAAATTTTGTTAAAACATCGCGAAAAAATGGCAAATATTGTTAAAAGATCACGAAAAAAAGGCCAACTTTGGTAAAAGATCGCAAAAAACGGCTTATTTTGCTAAAAAAATTCGCGAAAAAATGACAAATCTCGTAAAAATATAGCGAAAAAATGACAAATCTCGTGAAAATATAGCGAAAAAATGACAAATCTCGTGAAAATATAGCGAAAAAACGAAACTTTTCACAGAATTTTCTGTTTTATTGCGATTTTTGGACGAAATCTATGAGCTAGACATTCCTTTATTCAGAATTAAGTTGAAAGTATTTATACTTTATATTGAAAAAAATCTGCCTTGAGTTATTTAAAAAGAACAAATATAAGACTATACAGTTTTTCTTTAACTATTTTTTCATTATTTCTCTTTGATTTCAAAATGTCTGTTTCAATTCATAGAAGAAATGAAATTAAAAATTTTACTAATTGAAAAGTCTCATAATTATGCTTCTTAAATAAAAAAAAAGGTAGATTTTTTTCAATACTAAATGTTCTTATAAAAAGCTCTTGTTTATCAAAATATAAGTTTCTCTTATTAAATATTATGTAAAATTGTTTTAAAAAGTAATATTTTAATACCTTTAAACTTTGAAATATAAAAAGTGTTTGGTTAGCCGAATATTTGGTATTCGGTTTAACTGTCGGCTGAATATTCGGTATTCGGCCAAAATCGCTATTCGGTGCATCCCTAAAACAGTAAACTTTGAAAAGAGCACCGCGTTGGACAGCTCTGCTAGTGTTATTTTTTAATCTTGTTGACTATAGTTAATTTAATTAGAGCTATTTTCACTGAGAGTTTGACTTATTTACTGCCCCCCCCCCCAAAAAAAAAATGAAGGGGATCTATTGTTGACTCTCATATGGGAGGGGAAAGCCGCCAGACAGAATTTTTTCAAAAAGGGAACACTATTCTAAAAATGAGTACTTTTTTAGTCAAGAGAGAGAGGATCACCAGGGTTTGATCCTAGTGTTGCCTCTACATCTTTTATTAGCAAATTGCAGCCTCTGGCGGCCCCTTTTTAACACTTCCTATGCATCCCATGGAATTCAATTGATTCCAAGAAAGAGAATGTCACAAATTGCAAGTTACAGTAAATAACATCAGTTCAAAATATTTTTGGTGAACAAGTTAATTTGTGCCCTTTAAAAAATTTAAAAAGCACCTTTTTTTAGAATAGTGTTCCCTTTTTGAAAAATTTTCACATGGTGGCTGCCAAAGTTGTTTTAAATATAGTTTTTCTACCTAGATTGTAAAATTTACTTTTAAATTAACAAATTTTATTTGATTTATTGAATGCATTTTTTTAAATGCTTACATAGGGAAGATGTGCCAGTAATAACCACTGCTTAATGTCTTTACTTCATTAAAAGATACTAGATATTTGGCTCTGAATATATGTATTCAGACATGCTACTTTTCCATGGAAATGTAGAATTTTGCTTTTTCAACGATGGGTTTTATCATCCCTGTGATCAATGCAAATCTATATTAAAATTTGTTGCTATTTTTATATAGGGGTGGGAGGCAGTAAGATTGCTTGAAAAAAACGTAAATTTCGGCATAGGATTGCGGAAAAAACACAAAAAATCTCGTAAAATAAGTGCATTTCGTCAAATAATCGTAAAAAAGCGCAAAATTAATCCATAAGATTGTAAAAAAAACCGCGTATTTCATCCAAGGCTTGCATAAAAAAATCAAAAGACTGCGAAGAATGCGCAAATTTTGACAAAGATTGTGAAAAGCACACACACTTTTTCAAAAAGGCATGCAAAAATGATCAGAATTTGTCAAATGATCACGAAGAATATGCAAACTTTGTTGAAAAATGTCCGAATTTTGTTGAAAAACTGTAAAAAGCACACAAAATTTTTCGAAAAACTGCCATTAACGTACAAAAAACCCGTAAATTTTGTCAAAGGATCGCAAAAAAGTGCAGCTTTTGTCAAAAGATCTCAGAAAAGACACTAATTTCATCAAAAAGTGCAAATATTGTAAAAGTTTGCAAGAGGGAAAAGCGAAAGAACTAGCTTTTGAAAATTTGTGTCCCCCCCCCCCCTCTCCAACGAAATATGGTTACTGATAACTTTTTTGGAAACTTGGCACCTCTGTAAATTTGTTAAAAGATCGTGGAAAAAAAATTTTTTTTCTTCAAAGGATCTCAGAAGGTAGGGCGATTTCCGTCATATGATGGCATAAAAAACATGATTTTCTGTCAAAGGATTATTGAAAAGATGCAGTTTATGTTAAAGGCAGACTTGTATAAAACCAAAAAAAGTTTTTGAACACATAATATTGGGACACAAACTTTCTGCAAATTAATTTAATGTTGGGTGTAATTCACATTTTTAGCAATTTATGAATGTAAATTTTGTTTCTTTGGGTGATTTATGGACGTAAATCGCGTTTTTTATGCGATTCATGAACATAATTCGCCTTTTTTATGCAATTCATGTTTTTAATGCGATTCATGAATGTAATTCGCATTTGTTATGCGATTTATGAAGGTAATTCACTATTTTTATGCGATTCATATATGTAATTCGCGTTTTTTGAGCTTTCTGCTGATGAAATTTGCGTTTTTGAGCAATTTGGAGGTAATTCAAGTTTTTTATGTGATTTATGAACGCAATATGCATTTTTATGCAATTTATGGACGTAATTCGCGTTTTTTACACGATTCATAAACGTAATTTGCGTTTTTATGCAATTTATGCCCACACTTATTGTTTTTTATGAAACTCGTGCAGGATATTCGCATTTTTATGCGATTCATGGATGAAATTTACATTTTGAGTGCGGTCTTTGGACGAAATTAATGTTTTTTGTGCAGTATTTTGTTTTTTGCAGTTTCAACTGTATAACCTAACATAAAATAGAGCCCAATTATTTTTTTTTCTTTCTCTAATGGGAAAAAGTTTGTTTTTGTGTTTGTGATATATAAAAAAAATTACAGCTATTTCTTTTTAAAAAATTTCATTCGGAGAATTAAGACATTTTTTTCCTCCTTGTGGTGGCTTGAGAAACTTTACGAGAAAGTTGTTATCAAGAGATATCTTAATATCAGTATTAGGATCTTAATATCGATATTAGAAAAATACCTTACGTAATTTAAAGTTGAAATTTTGAAAAAACCCAATCTGGTTTTTGGAGTTTGGCCAAATCATAACAACACTGCTTTAAGTTAAATATGTTAAATTAATATAATTCCCTTCAATAATTTTAAAAAAAATCAATTGAAAGCTTTTTTTTTTTTTTTCCTTTACAGCTAATTTATTTTTTGGTCATTTTATTAATACTTAGAAATTCCTCTAAACCTTGTTCTTTTGAAATATATTTAAATTGGCATTTATCGTTGCATTGATACCTTAGATGAAATAATGATACAGTTGTAAAATCATGAAAAAAATTGAAAAAACCCACAATGGGTTTTTTTCAAGTGGGCCCGTCAGAAAAAACCCCGTCAGGTTTTTTTCGGACTGGGCCCACTTGAGCGAACCCTGAAAATAAGTGGATTTTGTCTATTGGATTGATAAAAAAAATGAATTTTGTCGATTGGATTGATAAAAATAGAGAATTTTGTTAATTGGATGAGAAAAAATAGTGAATTTTGTAGATTGGATGACAAAAAATAGTGAATTTTGTTGATTAGATGACAAAAAATAGTGGATTTTGTCGATAAAAAAATGAATGATGTTCATAAAAAAATAAATTTTGTCAATTGGATTGATAAAAATAAAAAAATTTGTCGATTGGATGAAAAAAATAGTGAATTTTGTCGATTGGATGAAAATAGCTAATTTTATAAATTGGGTGACAAAAAAAAAAGAAAACAAATTTGTTGATTTGGTGCTGAAAAAGTGTTAATTTTGTTGAGTGGTTGTAGAAAAGCTGCGAATTTTGTCGATTGGATGAATAAAAGAGCCAATTTTATTAGTTGGATGAAAAAAAAATATTGATCAATGAAAAAGATAGTGAATTTTGATCAGGTGCAGAAAAATTATAAATTTTGTCGAGTGGTTCTGGTAAAAGTTCAAATTTCACAGATTGTTAAAAAAAAAAAAAAAAAAAAAAGTCTTTTGGTTGTCAAAAATAGTAAATTTGTCTATTTGGTTCTTAGAATTTGCTAAATTTGTCCAGCCTTTGTAGAAAAACAAACTTTTCTCGATTGAATGAATAGACAAGCAAATTTTCTCAATTGGAAGAAAAAAAATGAATTTCTGTTGATCAATGAAATAAATAGTCTGTTTTGATCAGGTGCAGAAAAATTACAAATTTTGTTGAGCAGTTGTAGAAAAACTGCTAATTATGTCATTCAATGAAAAAAATAGTCAATTTTGATCAACTGTGGAAAAGTTAGAAATTTTTTTGAATGGTTCTAATAAAAATGCAAATCAGTTTTTTTTTTTTTTTTTTTTTCCAAAAAATTGCAAATTTTGTCACTCTGGTGACAAAGCAAATTTCTTGATTTTGTGCTGAAAAATTGCTAAATTTGTCGAATAGTTGTAGAAAAGCTACCAATTTCTTCAATTAGATGAAAAAAACTGCGAATTTTGTTGAGTGGTTCTGGTAAAAGTTCAAATTTCTTAGACTGTTTACAAAAAAATAGCAAATGTTGTCTTTTGGGTAACCAAAAAATAGTAAATTTGCCGATTTGGTGCCGAGAAATTGGTTATTTTGTCAAGTGGTTGTTGAAAAACTGTGAATTGTGTCGATTGAATGAATAAACGAGTAAATTTTCTCAATTGGACGAAAAAAATGTGAATTTTGTTGATCAATGAAAAAATAGTCAACTTTGATCAGGTGCAAAAATATTATAAATTGTCAAGTGGTTCTGGTAAAAGAGCAAATTTTATAGATTGTTTACAAAAAATAGCAAAATTTGTTGATTTGGTGCTGAAAAATTGCTAATTTTGTCGAGCAGTTGTAGAAAAGCTTCGAATTTTGGCAATTGGATGAAAAGAAAAATACGAATTTTGTCGATCAGGTGCAGAAAAATTACAAATTTTGACGAGTTCTGGTGAAAGTGCAAATTTTATAGATTGCTTACAAAAAAAAAAAAATAGCGAATTTTGTGGATTGGGTGACAAAATTTGTAAATAGCAAATTTTGTTTAAATTTCATAATTTTTTTTTTTTTAAACAAACAGAATTTTGTCTTTTGGGTGAAAAACATAATAATTTTGTCGAGCATTTGTAGAAAAACTGCAAATTTTGTTGATTAAATGAATAAACAAGGAAATTTTCTCAGTTGGATGAAAAAAATGTGAATTTTGTTGATCAATGAAAAAAAATATATATATATATCAATTTTGATCAGTTGCGAAAAAATTACAAATTTTGTCGAGCCATTGTAGAAAAACTGCGAAACTTAAAATTCTCTTTCCCCCTTCCACCGAGTTTCAGATCGCATGCTGATTGGAAAATTGTAAATTTAAGATTTTGGAACACAAAATTATCAAAATAGAAAGATTTTTTTATTTTCTTGTTTCTCTTAAAACTGTTGAATCAAAAATAAAACAAAGGGTTTATTTGTATTTATTTATATTTCTGTAAAATTATGTCTGCACACGTATTAATTTTTTGTATCCTAAAAATTTCATCCTTTCATTTTCAAAACAGGTGGATCAGATGTTTAGAGCAATTCCATCTTGTCGACTATGTGGCTATAAACCAAAAGGCAGTCGGTGTTCAGCAGGTTCCCAAAACTGTCTGGCAGATACTTTCTATGTAAATTGTGATTGTGTTATTAATTAGTCATATTTTTAATATATATATAATTTGTACTTTCAATAAATGGAGCGGCATACCGCAAGTCAACTGAATTGTGTTGCTTTCTTATTGTTTATTGTACCATTTTATTTCAGGTAATCCTCACTGCCATTGTAACTGTTTTCTTTTTTACTATTACCAGTATTTAAAAATAATTCTATATTATTGGTTAGAAATAATAATTAAAAAAATCAAAGAAATTTAGAAAAAATAGTTGACTGTGGCAGCCCTGTTATTGTTAAATAAGTTTAATTGAGTAAGTATTTTAATCTATAGAATATCTACATCTTTAAAATGGATGAGTTACAAATATATTATATACTGGGTGTCCCTAAACAAATGGTATATACGCTAGGGGGTGATAGAACACATCAAGACGAGTAATAGTAAATGGGAAACCAAGGGTCCCAAACGTTTTCCAAAGGAGATAGCCGCCATTAAAGTTTGGGGTCCAAAATTTCAAATACACATAAAAAACGGAAAAATTGGTCGATTGATTCGCGGTTTTCACTAAAATTATTCTTTTTGTTGTATTTTCTTGAAAATAAATTATAAAGATAAATTTCTAAAAATGCCGATAGAGGGCGCTTTAGACTTTGAAGTAATGAAAAACTATTTTTTGCCGTGATTTTTTGCATCTCATTAAATGGTTTCGTAAGCTTTGACTTAAACTTAAATTTTGAGCTCAAAATCGGAATAGTTGGAAGCAGTTAAATAGTACAAACTTAACTGTGTTCAAAGGGTTTAAATTTCAAATGATTTTAAAAAAAGGAAAAATTGGTCGATTGATTTGCGGTTTTCACTAAAACTATTCTTTATGTCGGTATTTTATTGAAAATGTATTATAAAGATACATTTCAAAAAAAATCCCTTTCGGCATGGCCTATAGGCGGAGGTAGATTTCGAAAAGTTTTCATCTAAAAAAAAAAAAAAAATAAAAATAAAAAAAATAAATAAAATAAATAAATAAATAAATAAATAAATAAATAAATAAAAATAAAAAAATGATTAGAGATAAACCCAGCTTAACTGCTTTATTCAACCGCTTTTAAAATTTTTTTAATTTCATTTTTCTGTAAGAACTGGTTTTATCAAAATCCTCTTAAACGAAATTCTACTCAAATGCCCATTTTGGCAACATATTTTGAATTATATTCTTACTTTATTAAAAAAATTGACCAATATGCTCATTATATAGTTCCTAAATAACAAAAAACTGTTAATTAAATTCGTTTGACAGCAAAATTGAATTTAAAAATGAGTCATAAAATAACCAATTTATTATTTTAATACATCCACAATTCTTTAATCAAGATTGCTTTGAGAAATTTTGTACGAAGTGCCCACTTTGACAGATTTTTTTAAATATATATTTAGCCTTTATCAAAAATCTGACCAATACGGCACATTACACAGTTCCTAAATAACAAAAAACTGTCAATTGAATGCGTTTGAGAGCAAAATTGAATTTAAAAATGAGTCATAAAATAAACAATTTGTTATTTGAATACAACCTCAATTCTTTTATCATGATCGCTTTGGGAAATTTTTTTGCGAAATGCTTACTTTGACAGCTTTTAAAAATATATATATATATTCACCCTTTATCAAAAAATCGAAGAATACGCACATTACATAGTTCTTAAGTAACAAAAAACTGTCATTTGAATGCGTTTCAGAGCAAAATTGGATTTAAAAATGAGTCATAAAATAACCAATTTGTTATTTGAATACCCACAGTTCATTAATCATGATCGCTTTGGGAAATTTTGAGCGAAGTGCCCATTTTGGCAGCCTTTTTTTGAAATATATTCTGCCTTTATCAAAAAACTGGCCACTCCGTCACATAATATAGTTCCTAAATAAGAGAACCAGTAAATTGGATGAGTTTGAGAACGAAAAAAGATTTAAAAATGACTCGGTAAAAACGCAATTTTTTAAATTTCCTCAAATTTCAATCATGATAACTTCGTGAAATTTTGTTCAAAATACCCTTTTTGGCAGCCTTTTTAAAAATATATTCTGCCTTTATCAAAAAACTGGCCAATACGTCGCATTATATAGTTCCTAAATAATAGGACCTGTAAATTGGATGGGTTTGAGAACAAAAATGAATTTAAAAATGACTCAGAAAAAACGCAATTTGTTATACTTAATCAATTTTTAATGACAATAATTTCGGGAAATCTGTTCAAAATACCTTTTTTGGCAGCCTTTTAAAAAATATATTCTGCCTTTATCAAAAGATTAGCCAATACGTCGCATTATATAGTTCCTAAATAAGAGGATCTGTCATTTGGATGCGTTTAAAGTCAAAAATGAATTTTAAAATGAGTCAGAATATAAGCAGTTTGGATTTTAGGTTTTTTCTCCAACTCCTATTTTTGTTTAATTTATTTTTGCTATAAGAATTGGTTCTATGGAAAACTTGTCAATATAAAAGTTGTAGATCTTATTGTGAAGATGTAAAATAAATTTAATTAGATTTGATTGCTTAAGAATTGAGTAAGTTATGGGTTTTTTTCTTTTCCCTCCCCCCTTTTTCTTTTCGTTTTTAATTTTTTTCATCGGTAAAAATTGGTCCTATCAAAAACTTGTAAATACAAAAGTTTTAGATAATAATAAGTACATTTATAAAAAATTTAGTTGGATTTGATATCTTGAGAATTGACGAAGTTATGAATTTTTTTCTCCCAAAAACCATGTTTTTTTCGCCCCTTGAGCCCACTTTTAACTTTATCAAAAATCTATCATACAGAAACTTTTACCCCATTTTTTAGAAGTAATATAAACTTTAAACTGATTCGATATCTATTTTAATTAAGAAGTTATTGCGTTTTTTCTGTTTTCACAAAAACCCTCCCTATTTCCACCCCCTTGGTCCGATTTTGCCCATTAACGAACTCGACCGAGATTTTAAGCTCCTTGATTTTATGTAAAAGTTTGAAGAAGATCTGAGCATAATTATGGAAGTTATCGTGTCTAGAAGAAAGTGATATACACCGATAGATAGATAGATAGATAGATAGATAGATAGATATATATATATATATATATATAAACTTTTTTACTGATGGTGGTTTTGGGGTCTAGGAGTCATGATTCGTGTAGATCCGCAAAAATTTTTCAGAAATTCCAACATGGGAGAGAATGCAATAGGTAGTATTTCATACGAAATCTACCTAAAATGCCGTTAGAGGGCGCTTTAAACTTTGGAGTAACGAACAACTACTTTTTACGTTATTTTTTGCATCTGATTAAATGTTTTCGTAAACTTAGACTTAAACTTAAATTTTGAGCTAAAAATCTGAATAGTTGAGAGTGGTTAAGTAGCACAAACTGAACTGTGTTCAGAGGGTTCAAATTTCAAATAAAGAATACTGCCCAGTTAAACTGAAGGCATTGAGCTCACAGGCTACAAATACTAATTGCACATTAAAGCTTTATATTTTCAAGGGTTAATTCCGTTCGAAAAAAAAAATTAAGAAGGGGAAACAGCTCTCCCCTTTTCTCTTTTTTTATACTTAATCATTGAACCTCCTATACTATCAAACACATGCTTTATCATATAAAAAATCTATATCCAATATTCAGAGCAAATTAGATAATTCTTAATAAAAACCCATTTAGCATTTATATAATTTAAAAAGAGTTATCCCCCTCTTTTATACTTAACCATTAAACTTCCAAAACTATTCAGAGATTTGAACGAAATCTGAAAATTCTGCTTGAAAAACCCATTTATATAAATTAAGGGGGGGGGGACATTAGAACCCCTGTTCCCCTTATTTATACTTATTCAATGAACACCTAATAACAGTCACGGAATCGCCTCATCAGAATGATCCTAATCTAAATTTTGAACGAAAATTAATTCTGCATGAAAGTCCCATTTATATCAACTAACGGGGGGGGGGGGCATTAGAGCCCCTGTTCCCCCTATTTATACTTATTCAATGAACACCTAATAACAGTCACGGAATCGCCTCATCAGAATGATCCTAATCTAAATTTTGAACGAAAACTTAATTCTGCATGAAAATCCCATTTGTATCAACTAACGGGGGGGGGGCATTAGAACCCCTGTTCCCCCTATTTATACTTATTCAATGAACACCTAATAACAGTCACGGAATCGCCTCATCAGAATGATCCTAATCTAAATTTTGAACGAAAACTTAATTCTGCATTAAAATCCCATTTATATCAACTAACGGGGGGGGGGGGCATTAGAACCCCTGTTCCCCCTATTTATACTTATTCAATGAACAACTAATAACAGTCACTGAATCGCCTCATCAGAATGATCCTAATCTAAATTTTGAACGAAAACTTAATTCTGCATGAAAATCCCATTTATATCAACTAACGGGGGGGGGGGGCATTAGAACCCCTGTTCCCCCTACTTATACTTATTCAATGAACACCTAATAACAGTCACGGAATCGCCTCATCAGAATGATCCTAATCTAAATTTTGAAAACTTAATTCTGCATGAAAATCCCATTTATATCAACTAACAGGGGGGGGGGGCATTAGAACCCCTGTTCCCCCTATTTATACTTAATCAATGAACACCTAATAACAGTCACGGAATCGCCTCATCAGAATGATCCTAATCTAAATTTTGAAAACTTAATTCTGCATGAAAATCCCATCTATATCAACTAACGGGGGGCATGAGCCCCCCGTTCCCCCTCTTATACATATCGAATGAACTCCAAAAACTAATCAGGGAAGCGCCTTGTCAGGATATACCTACATACAAAATTTCAAGTGTATCGGATATTTTTATCATGAGTTATCGCGTTACGTACATACATACAGAACGGACGGGCACATAAGCTCTCAGGCTATGATAGCCTGTGAGCTAATAATAATAAAAAACGGAAAAATTGGTCGATTAGTTTGCGGTTTAAAATAAAACTATTCTTTAAGTCAGTATCTTCTTGAAAATGAATTTTAAAGATAAATTTCAAAAAATTCCGTTAGAGGGCGCCTTAAACTTCAGAGTAACCAACAAAAAATTTTAACCGTGATTTTTTGTATCTAATTAAATGCTTTCAAAAATTTCTTAAATGTTTTCGAAATCTTAGATATAAACTGAAATTTTGAACTCAAATTCTGAATCGTTGGGAGGGGTTAAGAAGCGCAAACTGAAGTGTGTTCAGGAGTTAAAATTCAACCCCCCCCTCCACCTCGAACACAGTTCACTTTTGCGCTACTTAAACACTCGCAACGACTCGGAATTTGATCCCAAAACTTAAATCTAAGCATTTGAAAGCATTTAATGAGATAAAAAAAATAACGGTTAAAAATAGTTGTACGCTACTCCAATGTCTAAGGCGCCCTCTATCGGCATTTTGTGAAATTTATCTTAAAATTTATTTTCAAGAAAACGCTGATTTAAAGAGTAGTTTTAGCAAAAACCGCAAACGAATCGACTAATTTTTTCCGTCTTTTTATAGTTTTCCGTGTTGTTTGAAAATTAAACCCTCTGAACACAGTTCAGTTTGTGCTATTTAACCACTCCCAACTATTCAGATTTGAGCTCAAAATTTAAGTTTAAATCTAAGCCTACAAAATCATTTAATGAGATGCAAAAAATAATGGCAAAAAATAGTATTAGGATGGATTATTTCGTTAATCCAAAGTCTAAAGCGCCCTCTGTCGGCATTTTTTTTAATTTATCTTTATAATTCATTTTCAATAAAATACCGACATAAAGAATAGTTTTAGTGAAAGCCGCAAATCAATTGACCAATTTTTTCCGTTTTTTATAATCATTTGAAATTTAAACCCTCTGAACACAGTTAAGTTTGTGCTACTTAACCGCTTCCAACTATTCAGATTTTGAACTCAAAATTTAAGTTTAAGTCTAAGCTTACGAAACCATTTAATAAGATGCAAAAAATCACGGCAAAAAATAGTTTTTCATTACTTCAAAGTCTAAAGCGCCCTCTATCGGCATTTTTTGAAATTTATCTTTATAATTTATTTACAAGAAAATATCAACATAAAGAATAATTTTAGTGAAAACCGCAAATCAATTAGCCAATTTTTCCGTTTTTTATGTGTATTTGAAATTTTGGACCCCAAACTTTAATGGCGGCTATCTCCTTCGGAAAACGTTTAGGGCCCTTGGTTTCCTATTTACTATTACTCGTTTTGATGTGTTCTATCACCCCCTAGTGTATATACCATTTGTTTAGGGACACCCTGTATAACTAAAAAAGTTCTATTTTTGTATTAAAATAGGCTAAAGTCAAGAATTTTTATTGTGTTGCAACAGATGCAAATGCCATTAAGAATTTTGTGCTTATGTGACAAAATGGATGAGATTTGTCGACAAAGATGTATATTTACAAAATATTTATCAGGTAAAAAATATTACTCATTATTAAATATAGAGATATTAAGCAATAACAGACTCTGAAATAAATATGTTGGATTTAACAATTTGTAAATTTTATAAAAAAGAAAAAAAAGTTTAAAATGTGAGTAGTTTGTGCTTCAGAATTAGTTTTGAAAGCTTAATTCTCAAATTCAAAATGTTTAAGATTTTTTTGTATGTAATGCACTACATTTCGATATCTGAAATATTATTTTATTGGTATAGAAAAGACTAAATGATTTAATCTAGCTGCATATGATGGAATTGATGCCAATTTTTAAAAAGAATTGTGCATCAGTGAAATAGTTTTCAAATAACTTATTGTACTTTTAAATTGCATTTTTTGCCTTATTTGTTATGAAAATGTGATGGCTATAAGTTAAAGAAAGATGAACTCAAACGGAAGTTACATTAAAGGGTGCATCTATATTTTATGTAAAAAAAAGTTATTTATAAAATTTTGTAGTATAAAATATGAAAAGCATACAGAAATTGTTGCATAGTATTTGGCTTAATATTTATTAGATATTTCTTATTCTTTCAAATTTCCCAAACTGGTATTAGCTTACCTCTTTAAAATTCTAGTGTAAATTATGAGAAAAGTAGCTGTAACTTTACTAGTTTCTTAGAAGCGTTAAAGATGTGAAAACAGGGTGGCTACAGAAATGGTGGAAAAAAGTTCCCTGATTATCTGTATCAGATTTCCCTGATTTTTATTATTAAAGAACATATACCATATTTCTTTAACATATGCTTTCTCATATAACACTTATTCATCTTGTAAATAGTTCTTTATGGAGGAAAAAACAAAAATTGAACAGTATTTATAAAGTTTTTGTAGTTTTATATACCCAGACTCAAATGTAGCCAATGGATATATGGTGACCAGAAAATTTCATTTTCTGAACAATGTTCAGTTCCAAGACATCTACACCTAATGTGCTAGCTAATTAGATTAAGCCTGTCACCAGGTCAGATTATATTAATGTACCATTTAAACTTTTCAAGAAGGCTCATATTTCGGCTGTTATCATTAGAATATGACTCAATATTAAATTAAAAGATATAAATACACAAACTAAGGGATTATGGACAAACACAAACAAAGATGAGTTGGAGGTATCATTGTAGGACAGACGGGGCACTAAAAAAGCAGATATCAAATGCATGGTACTATATGTATGCTTGTTTTGAAGAATTCTGACAAAAATGAAAGACAATTATTTCAAGGATCTGAAACTCCGGGAGAAACTAAGGACAAATGAAAAATCAGAATTTTAATAGTTCGAATTACATGAAGTCAAGAGAAAATGAGTTCGAATAAATGAAAATTTTTAATGTTATTCTGCTAATGAACATTTTGGGACTTCATTTTTAGTTCGAATTAAGTGAAGATTTAATTTATCCGATATCAAATTAACGAGAGCCAAATGTACGTAAAATGCATTAAAAGTATTTTCACTTCTAATAGTTATTGAAATCAAACACTGAAAATATTTTTAGTTATACAAATAAGATTTAAAAAAAATAATAATATAGTAATTAACCAACAGTCAAGCAAATTTTGAAATTATAAATTAAAATTATTCTTTAGGAAAAAAAAAAGGGTACCAAAATTAAGAAAGGGGAAATCAAAATTATCATAAATAATTGTATGTTCCACTTGAGGTAATTTTAAATATTATTGAATAACTTTTGCCAATGTTAAATGTATTATTTTATGTGTTAAAAATGAACTTCATTTTAAAAAAGTCCGGTGTTGATTAAAATGAAAGAAAATCAAATTATGCCCACATGGTAATTTCCATCTTTCTCCCAATTAAAAAAATATATTTAAAATTCATAATATATAGAGTCAATCATTTTATTTATTACTTAAAACAATAAATAGAAAAGAACTTGTTTAAAAGATTTAATGATCAGAAAACGACAAAGGAGAGGGGAGGAAAATGAAACATATCTCATTATTGGTCGCCTGTTTGGCGATGAATCAATCTTGTCGGTAAGGTGAAAATGGAAATATTTTTGCATAGAAAAAAATTTCCCTGATTTTTGAGTATTTTTTAAAAAGTTCCCTGATATTTCCCTGATTTTTCCAGGTTGATAAACTTCCCTGATTTTTCCATGATTCCCTGATTTCCAGAATCTGTAACCACCCTGGAAAATGCATATACAAAAGTTTTTGTAATTCTATTAAAGGTTTTTTAAAAAACATACTAAAAAAAGACCTGTAACGGCTGCTAACAATTTCTTAGTTAAGATACAAAAGAAGTATATGTAATAATACTAACCATTTCTTAATAAACATCTGTAGTACTACTAGAAAATCTCTAGGCAACTGGGATTCCATAAACTTTTCTATTAACCAATACAGTTTCTTCTTAAGTAAAACTACTGCATTAAACTTAGTAAACAGCACACAGACTTCCTTAGTGAACATACTAAGAAATCGTTGTAGTATTACAGATACTTCTCTTGTACCTTCACTAAGAAATGGATAGTAGTATTACTAACCATATACTAAATAAATACCTGTAATGGCTACTAAGAATTTCTTAGTAACGATACAAGAGAAGTATTTGTAAAACTACTAACCATTTATTGGTAAACATACTTAAAAAAGACCTGTAATGACTACTAAGAATTTTTTAGTGAAGATACAAGAGAAATATCTGTAATATTACTAACCATTTCTTAGTGAAGGTACAAGAGAAGTATCTGTAATACTACTTATCATTTCTTAGTATTCCAACTAAATAAGCACCTGTAATGTCTACTAATGATTTCTTAGTACGCTCACTAAGGAAGTCTGTGTGCTGTTTACTAAGTTTAATGCAGTAGTGTTACTTAAGAAGAAACTGTATTGGTTAATAGAAAAGTTTATGGAATCCCAGTTGCCTAGAGATTTTCTAGTAGTACTATAGATTTTTTTTTACAATGTACTTGTTTTTGTCAATGCTAAAAATGAATGGGAATTTCGAGAAATTAATCAACTTTATACAAGATGGTTTTATTTAACACGATTTACATTTAATGTACTTAAAAAAAAAAAAATCATATTTGAAAATAATTTAAGATGTCGCTAAGTTGAGAGTCATTTTTCAAATAACTTATATCCTAAAGTTAATTTTATTACTATTTTATCATGTGACTACTGAAATTATACAGTACTTAGATTTAGAAGTAATGTAAATACGATAAAATAAAGGCGATAGCACGGTTCACTGTCACCATCGTTACACATTTCTAAAAATTGAATTGCTGCCACTCAAAAGTATACTGCTATTTTTTCAAGACAAAAGAGAATTCCCTAATGAAAGAAATAGGACTTTGACAATAAGGAAATGTTAAAGGAATTTACAATAAACCACCAAAAATTATACCTATAGAATTACATGCCTTACAAAACGCTTTAAACCAGACAAAAGATGTAATAAAGATGAAATAATCAATAGTCTCCAGTCATAATCTTTCCAATACAGAAATAAAAAATCAATCTAAATTACGTCATTTTGACACCATCACATCATTTTTTTTTTTGTTACATTTGTCAAAGTAAAAATAAATTTTAAACTAAGCATGCAGCTACTTTCACCAGAACAAAATTTCATATGTACTTTATATACGTATTTTTATGCTTCACCAGCATGTATTAAAATGTACAATATATAAAAACATAGTTTCTATTTCATTGTAATAAAAAATGGCATCAATAAAATAAAAAATACATAGATTTAAAAAAAAATCCCCTGCCGGCTTGGCCTATAAGCGGAGGTAGATTTCGTTAACTGCTCATTTAAACAACAAAAATGAAATATAATTAGAGAAAAACTCAATTTTAACTCAACTTAGTTTCACAATTTTATTTGGCCGCTTTTGAAGAAGTTTTAATTTCATTTTTCTGTAAGGAATCTTTTACGAGAATCTTTTATGAGAATCATCTTAAGTGAAATTCGGCTCAAAATGCTCACTTTGACAGCATTTTTTTAAATATGCAGTCAAACCTCGTTAACATAAACCTCAAGAGGGGGGGGGGAGTCAAAATTGTGTTCATGTTAACAGTAATTCATGTTATCAGCATCAAATCTTTGTATTCGTCTTTATAGGAGACTGTGAAAACAATTTATGTTAAAAGTAATTCATGCTAAGCGTGTTCATTTTAACAAGATTTGACTATATTATGAGCATTTTGTTATTTGAATACATTCTCAATTTTTTTACCACGTTCGCTTAGGGAAATTCTCTTCAAAACACCCACCTTGGCCTTTTTTTTTAAAGTACATTCTGTCTTTATCAAAAAAAAAAAAAAAAAAAAAAAAAAAAAAAACTGACCAATACGGCACAATGTACAGTTCCTAAATAAGAAACTTGTCAATTGGATGCCTTTGAGAACAAAAATGAATTTAAAAATGAGTGAAAAAAAGCAATTTGTTATTTGAATACCTCAATTTTTTAATCACTATCGCTTTGAGAAATTCTGTTCAAAACGACATTTTGACAGCATATTTTGAAATATATTCTGCTTTTATAAAAAAAAAAAACTGGCTAACAAGTCACATTATGTAGTTCCCAAATAAAATAACCTGTCATTTGAATGCGTTTAAATTCAAAAATGAATCTAAAAATGAGTCAGAATGTAAGCAGTTTGGATTTAAGATTTTTTCTTCGACTCCTATTATTGTTGACTTCTTCTTTTTTTTTTTTTTTTTTTTTTTTTTTCTCCCCTTGAACGCATTTTCAGTTTTATCAAAAATCTGTCATGCTTAAACCTTTGGCCCATTTTTTAGAAGCAATATGAACTTTAAATTGTTTCAATATCTATTTTAACTAAAAAATTGTTTTTTTTTTTTTTTTTTTTTTTCTTTGCTTTTACAAAATTTTTTACTATTTCTACCCCCTTGGTCCAATTTTGTCCATTAACGAACGTGACCGTGATTTTATGCCCCTTGATTTTATGTATCAGTTTGGAAAAAAGTTATATGTACTTATAAATAAATAGATAGATAGACAGATAAACGTTTTTACTAATGGTAGTTTTGGGGGTCTATGGGTATGATCGGTGTAGATCTGAAAAAAAATTTCTGAAATTCCAACATAGGAACGATCGCAATAGGTAATATTTTATACGAAATCTATCTAAAAACGGAAAGAGATAAAGAGAGACGATTAATTAGAAGATCATACCGTTCTTAAAATACAGCACTTGGCAGTAAGCTGAAGTTCGTCACAAAAAAGGTAAATTTTCATTTTATGTTAAACTTTATTAAGGATTTAATTTGAATTTTTTTTTTTTTTAATGCATCGGGATATGCTCGATTATTTATGTCACTTTTTAAGAAGAAAATGATTCCAAAATGTGGAAAAATGGACAATCAACCCGATTAAGGAAAACGAACGAAGAACCTTAACGAATAATGAAAGCATTAAAAATCTCTCCTATTTACCGATTTTATATCACCATTTTTAGAAATTAACACATTTTTAATAAACATTCAGTAGCTTAAAATAACGATTATGATATGAATTCGAAAAGAAAAATTTATTGAAGAAAATATTTTTTAAATCTTTTATGTCGTCAGATTTCACATCATTTTTAATAAAGTTTCAATTTTTGGTAAAGTGTAAATATTTTCTAAACTAAGAAAAAAAAATGAAAAAGAAACAAAAAGAAAAGAAAAAAAAATGAAAATTAAAAAATCTCTACAAATTTTGACGGATTCTTAGACACTAAGAGCATAACAGTGAAAGACATGGGGCAAATGAAGTATCTGGTAATGAAGTAGGATTTCTCCTCTTTGGATAAATGAATTATATCTAGAGTGATATTCGGCTTTTATCTAATTGCGACGTTAACCAGGTTGTCGCACCCTGAAATTCCATTCAAAACATAAGCTTTGTTCGCTTTTCCTGAAAAATCTCAAGCCTTTATCGAAAAATTAAAAACATTCGATTTAGTAGCTTCTGGTGAGTAAAAGTACTTACTATTTTCATGCGTTGACAAACATAAATGGATTTAAGAAAATGTCGGAAATTAGATAGTTTTGATTAGGATGTCAACGATTAAATCATGATTTTACAGAAAAGCACAGATTGTGTTTGCAATTTGAGGTTTAGTTGTTTTGGGAACTCGAAACTATTGGTGACTATTCAGTATTTGAACGCCGAGGGAAAAAATTATAAAAATCCGATTCAAATAAATAAAAAAAAATCAGAGCTAAATAAAGAAAAAGTCTAATTTAAAAAAAAAAAAAAAAAAATCAGGATTTTTACATCTTAGTTTAGAATAGAAAACAAACGTAAATGTTACCTGAAATCGCTACTTATTACTGATGCATTCGTGATTTAAAACTATACTGAATACTGTCATAAATATTGTTGGCCGAACCAGTGGCCAAGAGGTTCTGACCTCTCAACTGCTAGATGGCAAGTGCTGGGTTCGAACCCAATCGCGGCCGTCGGCCTAACCGTTCGGAGTTTTCCGTAGTTTTTCTTCGATCCTTGGATTTCCTTGCGTAAATACGGGTTAGGTTTTCTTAGAAAGACCCCCACGAAGGGCATCCCACCCCTTTAGAGACCATATCCCACGTGTAGATAGTAAAATAAACCAAACCATAAGTACTATATCTGATGCAAACACATTGTTAAAAAATCGTAATTTTTGCTGCGCTCTTACTTCACCGCTTTTATAGAATATCTGTATTTTGACCTATAATAATGCTCCATAAAAAAGTGAAGTCATTGTTTTGTATAAAAGCGATGGATTGACAGTGCAGCAAAAGTTTCAAAATTTAAGCAGTGCAAGCACTTTTCTATGCACCTACGAAATACAGACGATGCGTATCATTTTATTGGAAGAGTTTCTGAAAAATTATTAAAGTTCTTTTACAATTATTAAAGGATTTTGTTTCATAGGAATATGCAGGGTCATCGCTGAGACTTTTTATTGGTTGGGGGGGGGGGGGGGGTTAAATTGTCAAATCAAATTATAATTGGAAATTTCGTCAGCTCTATCGGAAATTGAATATGTGTTATAGCTTTTATTAAAGTTTAAAATATTTGGCAATTTTTTTTCCTTTTTGAAGTACAACAGCATTTTCAAAGTTTTTTTTTTTTTTTTTTTTTTTTTTGGGGGGGGGGGGAGGCATGAGTGAGGGTCTTGATAATTCATATAGAATTTCTTCATAATTTCTTACATATTTAGTTCTTAAGTTGGCTTGTTTTATTTATCTAAACTTTAACTTTTGATTTTAAATAGAATAAACTTTGCCGAAAGCAAAATCAATCAAAATCGGATTTTTTTTTTTTTTTTTTTTTTTTTTTTTTTTTTTTTTTTTTTTACAGTAGACAATCATTTACGTTAGACAATTTTTACTCTTATGTCTATAAATTCAGAGAGCATGAAAACCTTTTTGAGGATGAATTTCCTTCTGACGCAGAGTTCACATCACAGAAAGTAATTGTATTTGCACATGCAATTTCTAAAAACATAAGTAATTTTTTTTCTTTCTTTGAATTTTGGATAAAAGTTTGGAGAGCTTGACATTATTATCAAATTTATGCTTGTATATTTCACGTTTAAGTATTTTCTCCAATGCAAATTGGCTACTTTCTGACCCATTTTTAAATTCATTTTTGTTCATAAACGTATCAAATTAGCAGATGACCTTATTCAGAAATGATGCAATCGAACTGTTTTTTCCTTTTGGGGAACAAACACTCAGTCAAATTCGGCGTTTTGAACATAATTTCCAGAGACGAAAGCGCAAGAAAGGAGAAAAAAAATCATCTTCCTGAGAGAATTATACTTTTAATTCCAGATGTCATCATTTGTCATCATGATAAGAATCACTTATTGGAAAAAACTGTTAGATTACAAAAATATCTTGAGTATGGTTGCGTCTGCAGTTAACATGCTTATAATTAAAAGTAAATTAGAAAATGTCTTAGAAGAAAAATAGCTTTCGAGTGCTGCCTTACTCAAATTCGACCATACGATTGTCGTCATGTTCTTTAGTTGGCTGACCTACTTTTAGTTAAAAACTACTGTTCATAAACTTTAATATATGTCTTGTACACATGCTCAATCCATGCTTAAAATTTCAAGTTATTTACATGGCATGATATTTCCAGTTCTACATTTACTTGCATTTTAAACGAATTCGGAAGATATTATTTCATATAGATTAATAATATGAAAATATATCACCTTTTGGATAAAACTTTTTGTAAATGTCGAACTAAATCATATTATCCTGCTTCAGATTACACTTTTTTCGGAAAGTGTAAATTAAAAACCGTTAAATCGACATATTTAAACAAAAAATAATGATATTTATTCATAATTTCGGGTAGTATTATTTATTTTTTCTTTTCTTTTCTCTCGTAGAATTTAATATATTTTAGTAGTATTTTTGAGAAACGCAGTTAAAAATTACAATGGCAAAATAAATTTAAAAAACTTTAAGAATTTTAAATTTTAATATTGTTGCAATTTTATTGCTTAGCTCTCCAATAATAAGAAAAATAAAAATACTTAGAAAATCCCTTTCATCTACCTTAAAATAATCAATATTTTTTTTTACTAAGCATTAATTTACATAAAAAAAAATATATTCCATTCCATTTCATTATTCTACAGATGTATGCAACTAATATAACAGGGTGATGTACTAAAAAACATACAGTCGACTCTCGTTAATTTGAAATCGGATAATTCATATCTTCACTCATCTCAAACTAAATTTGAAGTCCCGAAATTTTCAATGGCAGAATAACATTAAAATTTTTTATTAATTCGAAGTCATATTCTCTCGACTTCGTTTAATTCGAACTAACGAGAATTCCGTTTTTTTATTTTTACTTTCTTTCTCACGGATTTTAAACCATTTGAATAACTTTCTTTCTTTGATTTTTGTGAAAATTGTTACGAACAAGTATATATATAATCCAATGCATTTGGTATCCACTTTCTTAGTGCCCCGCATGTCCATCAGTTACGCTTGAAATTTTTCTTTCATTGTGCTTGTTTCTAATCTTTTAATTAGTTCATGTATTTATATTTTCTAATTTAATATTAAGTCATATTCTAATGATAACGTCCAAAATAAATTTAAAAACACTATAACATTAATTCCTTTGTAATAGTACCCTACTAAGCATGTTTTTATTTCAAATTTTACATAATTCGAGCATTTTGTGGTCCCGACGAGTTTGAATTAACGAAAGCCGACTGTACATGTATTTATTCTGTGTTCTAAACAACCTTTAAAACAATATAAGAAAAATCCTCACATAGCATGCACTATGGGATCGTACCAAGGTCAGGGGTCGTATATCATGTTATTTTCCATCGTGTAGAAACGCTCTATCGGTGGAACCTTTAATCGGTTTTTCAATGTAGAAAATGACATGTGTTCGGAGGGTGAAAATCTTTAAACACAGTCCGAAAATGGAGTATATAACGGTCTGTTTTTTCGGATTTCACACTTCTGTTTTCATCGGTACATATCATTACTCATTCCTAATTACTCTTATATTCTCACACTCTGACACATAAGTCTCACACTGATGATTGAGTATTTTTGGCTACAGACTTTTGATTAGTTGAATACTTTAAAGAGCGTTTTGTTTAGGTTCATTTTTGAGTTTATGTAAATTAATCATACGTTTCTGTTTAAAAATCTCTTGAAAGATGAATTTTGATATATTTTTTTTTAATTTTATGTATTTATTAATAGATAAGAAGAAAGATTTTCTGGAATTTTTTTAGATGCTTTTTAGCTCACAGGCTATCATAGACTGAGAGCTTATGTGCCCGTCCGTTCTGTATGTACGTTCGTACGTGCGTAAAGCGATAACTCATGGTAAAAATATCGGATCCACTTGAAATTTTGTGTATAGGTATATCCTGATAAGGCGCTTCCCTGATTAGTTTTTGGAGTTCATTCGATATGTATAAGAGGGGGAAGGGGGGACTCATGCCCCTCCCCTTAATTGATATAAACGGGATTTTCATGCAGAATTAACAGTTTTCGTACAAAATTTAGATATAGGATCATTCTGATGAGGCGAGTCCGTAGCTGTTATTAGGTGTTCATTGAATAAGTATAAACAGGGGGAACGGGGGAGTTCTAATGCCCCTCCCCTTAACTTGTATAAATGGATTTTTCAAGCAGAATTGTCAGATTTCGTTCAAATCTCTGAATAGTTTTGGAAGTTTAATGATTAAATATAAAAGAGGGGAATAACTCCTCTCAAATTATATAAATGCTAAATGGGTTTTTATTAAGAATTATCCGATTTGCTCTCAATTTTGGATATAGATTTTTTATATGATAAAGCATGTCCTTGATAGTTTAGGAGGTTCAATGATTAAGTATAAAAAAGGAGAAAGGGGAGAGCTGTTTCACCTTCTTAATTTTTTTTTCGAACGGAATTAACGAAAATACAAGGCTGTAATGTACAATTAGTATGCGTAGCCTGTGAGCTCAATGCCATCAGTTTAACTGGGCAATATTCTTTTTATTATATTATTCAAGCGATAAGAAGTCCACATTTTTGTCCTTAGACTAGCTTCGATGGGATCGGCAAACATGCTAGCGACACATTCGACTCGACATTCTGCTGTCTGTTCTAGAGTTGCTTTTGCATGCGAAACGCATGGAATATATCGATAGACACGCAAAAACATTTACTGTAGCACTTTGATTTTTTTTTTTTTAATTACTAAATTTTAGTTAGGCACTGGGCATTTTATAGGAAGTTAGACTAGAAACTAAAATCAATAATTTTTTTACCCATTAATTTGGGGGCCTCTCACGCTTGGAGGCCCCGGGCAGTGCCCCGTCTGCCCCGGCGGTAGTTACGGCCCTGATTGACTAAAAACATTTGTATTAAGGCTCCTGTTCCTGTCCACGAAGACAATCACGAGCTAATGCTATTCTATTGGGAAGGCATTTTTATAATAACGCTTTCGCACTTCCGACATTTTTAAATATATATATATATATTTGTATATATATATATTCTATTGTATAGCTGAGGTCCCTCGCTTCTTGATTACTTTTTCGATTTTGGTCGCAGATATTTTTTATAAAGTTACTTTCACTTTCAAAACCGATTCCGAAAATGAGAGTGTCATTTAAAAAAAATATCGACAACCAATATCGAAAAAATGAAAAAGAGGGATGTGGGGAGAAATATTAGCTATCTAATGGAAAAAAAATTTATATGTCAAAATGCGAAAGTTTTATTAGAAAAATACCTCCGCGTGAGTGTCTTCGCGGACAGGGGCAGGAGCCTTAAATTGACTGTGTTATAACGGCTCCATGCCGGATAAAGTACAAGCAGCACCAAAAGGTTCTGTTTTTTAATTGTCCCCCCTTTTCCGGTCACATTTTTTTCCCGCTCGTAATGGTCTGATTGTGACAACAGATGGCGTCCGACCTATGCAAGAATGTGCAGGGTACCTGCCCCCCCCCCCTTTTAAGCCATCTCAGGAGATAAATCAATATTCTTATTTAAAGGTTCAAATGATTGAAATTAGCCAAATGTGATCAAAATTTATATAATTACAAGCATTTAGGAAGAAGGTGGATCTCACATCGCTCTCTGCTTCTACTACTCCTTTACCTGAGCAAAATACAAACTATGTCATTGGATAGTTAATGATTAAAAATTTACCATAACAACTTTGTTAAGGGAAAAACTGTGAAATTTCACCATCGGCCAGTGGCCAGTAGTACCAGTTTTATAAGTGGCCGATTTCTTTAAACTAACGGCCACTTTTTAATTTAAAAATACTAAACAGTAAACTTTTTAATTTTTTTTTCTATTAGTAGCAATTTAAAATTGAATAGCACAAATAAATATGCTAATGTAAACAGAATGCAGCCAGAAAAAAATAACATAACATGGAATGCAAGAAATTTTTATTCTCTCCTTGTAGAAAAGTGGCCATGTGGTGGCCGCTGACAGCCAATTTTTTAGTATACACTTTTTCTCATTCACTGGCCCTGGGGCCGGTGGCTAGTGCTAATTTTCCCCTTTACAACTTCGTATTCTATTATTCTTACCAAAAAAAAAAAAAATCGTTATTAACATTTTTCTCGTAACGTGACAAGTCATAACTATTAATTGTGATCAATTTCGGATATTCTCTTTTAGACATCGTGTAAGGTACATAGATAAGCAAAATAAAAGTATAAAATGTCAACTCATGTGAACCATTCAATCATTTATTTTTCTACCATTATCCTACTAATATTATTTTTCTTAAAGTCATTATCATCTTTTTGTGATATCCTGTATATAATTGTGAGAAGAACCGGGTACAAAATTTATGCATATACACGATAGTTATGAAATTTAGTACTAGTCACTTCGACATTATTCACAAAAAAATCCTTTAGATCGATAGAAAAGACCCCCCCCCCAAGAATAATGCTTGCCCAGAGGCCCTCCATAGCCTATGTCCGACCAGACCCATTGTTAGAGGGCTACCATGGGCGGCCCCAAAAAGCCTTCCTCGGAAAAGATTCCAATGTCACTAAATGAATTTATGTTCCGAAAATCCAAATGAAATTTTGTTCAAAAATCTAATTTAGTTTTGAGGCTCCTTCACAATTTTGCAGGAATACTAAATTGCAACTAAAATAAGTGTTTCAACGCTCACTTATTCTATTTGCTCATATAAAGCTTACATGTTTTTAATATTTCTATAGTTATGCACTCGAATGTTTCATCATCCTATTCTTTTCTTACCATAAAATGAAGTTATTAGAATAGTTTAATAAGACACATAGTACCTACACTGTGAGTATGCACTAATTTATCTTTCTGCGTCAGAGAGAGAGAAAAAAAATGAGTCCCCCCTTACATTTTCTTGAGCCCCTCCTATTATTCTCTTTTATCTACGACCCTGGGTCGGGCCCTCATTACGGGCGCACACTGAGCATGCGCCCCGGGCGCAAATAAACAAACACTCAACATCTCAGCGCGCTTCACGCCAACCTCCGTAGCCAAGCGCTTTGGGGGGGAAAAAAACTTCGAAGAGCATGCAAGTCCGAAGTTGCTTCAATTTTTCATCTTTCATTCATTTGACCGCGTACGTCTTGTTTTTGTAATATTTGTAAGAATACGATAATTAAAAAATACTTATCTAAATATTTATTTTAATTAATGAGTATTTCATCTTAAAACCAAAAACATGTAGAAGAAATCAAGTTCGTAAATATTTTTGGTACTATGTTGAAATATCTTGATGAATTAAATCAACTATTGTTTCAACTATTATACCTTCATAACACTAGAAACATGCACTTTAAATTTTTCAGCATCAACCTTTACTTCGTAATAGTTTAATCTCATTGTAATAGCATTAGTATTCGACTTAATCTAATCAATAACAATTTGTGTAGATTTAAATTAATTTGCAAGTTCAAAAGCATTTTCTTTGAAAAACAAAAATTCTTTTACTTGAATATTTTGTATCCAAAATATTTAAGTTTACTGGATATAAATATTTGCACATGTAAACTTCAAAGTATGGTATTAGAATAGAATGTAGCATGCACGTTGTACGTCGAACTTCATCTTTCCGCCAAAGCGCTTGGCTAGAGGGGTTGGCGTGAAGCGCGCTGGGACGTTGCGTGTTTGTTTATTTGCGTCCCGGGCATTTATTTTCAGGTGACTTTGAAACATATTTTGTCCACTCTTTGGAGATATGAATTTTAAATTTCTATCTATAGTTAAAAGAAAAATATTAAAACTCCCCGTCCGTGTAAACTAAACTATCTCATAAGTTCCTTACTAATGACAATGAAATGTACAGTAAAACCCCGATAATTCGGATTAATTGGGACCAGACCTAATCCGGATTATCCGGAGAATTAGAAAAGATAATTAATTAAAATGAAACATACTTACAGAAAATCACTTTTATGTTAAACTTGTCAAATATTTACAGTAAAAATGTTTACTTTGTTTAATTCTACTAAAAATATTTCAGAAAGAGTTTTTTTAATTCAGAATACGGCGATGAAACAAGTTAATGTTATGGAAATTAGCCAATCGCTTCTCAAACTTGAAAAAAGAAAAAAAAATGACCAAACCCATCCGGATTAAAGAGGTCAGAAAGTTGAGGTGAAAGAGGTGAGAGAGGTGAAAGTTTTTTGTGATGTTTGTAATGCAATTTTCTTGCGAAAGGCGCCTCAATATGGCCTGTAAGCACCGATTCTCACATAGAATTTATTAAACCCTGTACGAAATTAATATTTTAAATGTTATATATTGTGAATTTAAAATAAAATAGTAAAAGATGAAAAAAAAAGAAAAATTTCTATGATGGGGGGGGGGGGACTATCTAAATGTAGAATTGCTTTCTCAACAATAACAGTTCATAAAAACTAAATTTTCTAAAACTATACTTCAAATCTTACTTTGAAATTAAAGATGAAACCTATAATAAACAAAACAAATACAATCAATGTAGGGTTGCGGACATAATCCCCGCGGACAAAATCCCCACGGACAAAATCCCCACTGGACAAAATCCCCACGGACAAAATCCCCACGTGTATTTAGAATTGTAATACTATCTTATAAAACATAATTTTATTGATAAAAATTTTAATAAAAGTAAAATTAGTCCAACTGAAGAATTTTGCATATCTTACAGAATTCCTTTTAACATAAAAAGAAATATAATTGCATTAATAAATAACATAGTAGATAACTCAGAGAGTAATCCCCCGTAGTTTGATGGTCACAAAATTGAGCAACTGAAACCTCAGGATTTAATCAACCATATGATATAATAATAATAATAATAACTTTGAGATATATGATGCATTTGTATGCATTATTGTCCTTTAATTTATCATGAATCTTTAGGATAGAATTTTTACTTTATATTTTAAAATGTAGAGATAGATATTTTCAGACTTTTTCCTTCGTTTATTGTTTTAATTGTAACTCACCGTGTTGGAGTTTTTAATAACTCGTTAATTCTGCGTTGACATTGTCATAAGCAGTAAATAATCGCAGCTTTAGAGCTATTACAGCGAATATACAACTTATATACTGTATGTGCTCATAAGAAGCCATATCATTCACGCGAAATACCCATTTGCTAATGTTAATTATATGTAATTTTTTTTTTTTTCTATGAAGATTTTTTTTAATTTTAACTTTTATTTATTGAGTTAAAATTTTGATTTAAAAAAATTTAATTATAAAATTTGTAAACAAAATCACATGATGAAACTTCTCATAAATATTATATATATATTCAAAATATGGGTAAAATGAAATCGTTATATATATTATTTGCAGAATTTCACTTTTTCTTTCACTCAAATAAATAGGAATATAAACGCTTTAATTTTCATTCAGCATTTTTGGAAATACTAATTTCAATAAAAATTAAAAATACTTAAATTAAAAATATGAAAAAAAATAAAACTTAAAAAAAAAAAGTCATATTTTTGAAAGTAATTTTTTTTTTTTTTTTTTTATTTGTTGAATCAAAATTACTGTAAAAGAATTAAGAAAGACACATTTCAAGTTTGAACCATTTATCTGTAACGATTCTTGACTTACAACGGTTTATCTAAGAGAAATGGTGAATAAACCCATCATGAAGAAAATCGCACTTTCGTTGTTCCCATATCAATCTTTGCTGGAAAATACTAAATTTTGAAAACAAACCAAAACATAAAATTTAATATTTCCTTTTCCAATTAAGATAGAAACATGATTTAAATGTCATTTTAAGCAAAATAATAATAATAATTATTATACTGTTTCTTTTCTTTTCTTTTCTTTTTTATTTATTTATTTATTTATTTATTTTTTAAGAAAAATTTGAAGGTTTTCGCGTCTTGAATTCAAGCTGGTTTAAATACTGTTTACTAAACTATTACAAAATCAGTATGCATGTTTCGAAGGGAAAATTATAAAAAACGAATACTAGTCATTCCGATTTTTTTTTTCTTTCAGGTATGGATATTTTATTTTCAGCTGTGTGTCGATCTATCTAACTGCATTTTCAAATGATTTTTTTTTATCATTATTATTAGTCCTCGATCCAAAATGGGCTGTTATCTTTTTTCAACTTAATTCTTTATTTTTTACTCAGAATTTTTTGAGAATTTTAAAAAATGGGCTTCTTATCCACAATTAAAAAAAAAAAAAAAAAAAAAAAAACTAAGAAATTTCACATCTTTAGTTACAATAAAATAAACACACATGCACAGACACAGGGTGACTCATATTTATCGAAACAATAGGCTATCTCTTTAAATATTGCCCCTAGACACAATACTTACACTTGCAAAGTTTCTTTTTTTTCTTACTTATTTATTGCCTAAGTGGGGCAGAATCAGAAAAGGGTGCAAAGTTTGATAAAATAAGTTGCAATTACACAGGAGGATTATTTAGAGAAATACAAAAATTAAATTTTTATATGGCCCTGGTTGGTTAAAATTTCCCCTTAGGAAGTTTTTCCTTATCATTTTTTAATTTAAACAACAACAAAAAAAATCTATCTTGATTCCTGCAAAACTCAGAGAGTTATGTCTATTTTAATAATTTGCGGGGTTTCAAGAGATCAGACACAAATGGAAAAGCGTGTTATTCAATGCGCAATGTTACTGTAAAAATATCAAGGAAACATTCATTTTTCTTTTATTTATTTATAGAGTTAGAATTTTGAATGCTTTGAGATGGTTAACCATATAATTTTTAAACAGATCCACATCATAAAATTTCTTTTAAAAATAAAAATGCATTTAAAAAAAAAGAGTAATTTAAAACTGTTATTAATCAAAGTTTCATTCGTCGAATTGAATTTTTTTCTTTTGATTAAGTATCTTATTTTTTATTTTGATTTAGCATTTTAAATAACATTTATTTAAAAAAATTAAAATATTTAAAATAGCAATTTAAAATTAATCGGATGTGGCAATCCCAAAACTTCTGTCTCATGCATGTGAATATTTCAAAAAGCGCTACCAATGCGCAAAAATAAAATAACAAACTCTACTCATCATGAGGATTCTAAGGACATGAAATTCCATGCATTATTTCTTGAATTAGACAATTGCAATATTGGAAAAAATGCAACATAAAAAGCGCCACTTGTTGGGCAACTTATACCAAATCATAAAGTGCAATAATATTTATCAAGCTATATCTGAATCTGAAATTTGTTGAAAAAATCCGTGCATTAGCTCTTGGATTAGAACTATTGAAGGAATCGAGAAAAATTCAGCATAGCAGCATCACCTGTTGGGTTATTGACACTAAAATATAAACAGAACTAGTTCATACCATGGATTTACTAAATCTGAAGTTTAATGAAAATCCGCATATTAGTCATTGAGATAGTACTCTTGCAAAAATCGTAAAATAATACAACATAGCAGTGCGTCCTGTTGAATGATTTACAACAATAACTGATCAGTTTCAATGTATATCAAGAACTATCTGAATATGCATTTTTATTGAACTCCGTGCACTACTTTTTGAAATAGAGCTATTGCAAAAATCCTAAAAAATGCAGCATAGCAGCGCTACATGTTAAGCAATTCACATAGAAATGTAAACAAAACTATTTCATATCATGGGTTTACTGAATCTGAAGTTTAGGGGAAATCCGTGCCTAAAGATTAGGGGAAATCCTAATGAGAAATAGATGTTGCGTAAATTGTAAGAAAAAAAAATGCAGTATAGCAGCGCCATTTGTTGAGAAATTTACACCAAAAACAAATCAGCAACAATTTATATCAGGGACTACCTGAATATAAATGTTTAGCAAATTCAGTGCATTAATTCTTGAGATACAGCGCCCCCAAAACTTATGTCACAGACAGAGCCATAGACTCATAAACAGACATTTTGTTAAAAAAAAAAAAAAAAAAAAAAAAAAAAAAAAAAAAAAAAAAAACTGTTTTTTAGAATTTTTGACATTTAAAACGTAAAAAACTGGAATTCGAAAATTTTCATGAATCCAATACTTTCTTCATATAAAAATAAAAGAAAGTAAAAACATTAATTATGAACAATTTGCAATATTTTCTTTTTGACATCTTACAAAACGCACATAGATAAGCAAAATAAATGCTGCAAAGAAATATTCGTATCTACCAATGTATCACGTTTCTTATTATTATCCTTCTAGTAATTTTTCTTGAAGATGTGGCCATTTTTGTGATACTCTGCATATAAATGTGAGTAGTACTGGGTGCATAATTTATGCATACATATAATACATATGAAGTTTAGCACTAGCCACTTCCACATTATTCACAAAAAATTCTATCATTCATCATGGGAGATCATTCCAAAATATTCATTGCCCCCCCCTCCCCTTCCCCCCGTCATAGCCGTACTCGGACCCTGTTTCCTTTATATTTAACAAGATACTTTGCATTTAACATTTCATTGCTAAGACTGTGGCAAACTCAGTAGTACATTTTTCCACCCCCTCCCCCACCCTCCGCAGAGAACCAAGAATGCGGAAATAAATTAAAAATCATCATCAGGTGATATTATTTACTAAAAATATGCATTTTCTAAAATTGATCCAGAAAGGCTGTTATAGATTGTATACTCTCTCCTCGGTGAATGAAAGGGGGACAAATTAAAACAATTATTACATCTTTTTTTAAAAAAAAAAAAAGTATAATCTTAAAAATATTAATATTTGTATAAACGAGAACTAAAATTTAAACTAAATTCGAAGCATTAGACAGACTTTAATACATTTAAAAAGCAATTAAATTTAAAATATATATGTATTAATTAAGAAAATAATCAATTTTAAAAGTTAGTTTCATATTTAGTGTAAATAGTCTTTTATTTCAGACTTTAAAATGTACATGTATATTTAAGAAATATAAAATATCTATCACATAACTTAAAACTTCCAATTGTCACTTTCATTTTTCAAATAAGCTTAAAACATTTTTTAAATGTTTAGAGATCCTTTTTGAAAAAGAAACTTGGTCAAAATAGAGCTTTTATTCAGCAAAGAGGGTGTTTTGTCCGGTGGAGTTTTTGTCCGGTGGGGATTTTGTCCGGTGGTGATTTTGTCCGCGGGGATTTTGTCCGCGGGGATTTTGTCCTGGACTCATCGATGTAACAAATAAATTTTTCAAAGCAGTCAATCATAGTATACCAAAAAATAACAGCACAATATTCGCGGTTTTTTTTTTTTTTTTTTTTTTTTTTTTTTTTTTGTTATTATTTATAAAATAAATTTTGAAATGTATTTAGTGTTGCATTTTTTTGCTCTGATCATAAAAGACTTTACATAATTAAACATTATTCTACAATATTTTCATTCAGTAATTAATCGGTCAAGTTACTTATAATGCCATTACAAAATCAGTATTTTAACTGTCGCGTACAAGAGATTTAAAATAAAACAGCAGAAGATAAGGGGAGCAGATCTCTGCCCCCCAAGGGCAGATATAAGTTTTTCGTTAAAATAGTGTCAAATGATAAAAAAATGGTCAAAAGTGACCAATTTTTTTTTTTTTTTTTTTTTTTTTCAATTTTAAGGGTATTTTTTCTCTTACCCCCCCCCCCCCCTCTCTGTTTCTCTACCCAATGCCTCCTTAAGGCTTCACATTTATCCTCATATTTCTGTAGTCGATAATAAACTGTATTCTAATTTCTTAAAGTTGTCTTTTTTCTGCTATTATGTATATAGATGTGAATAGTACTTGGCACGGAATTTATAAACACATGTAATATTTATGAATTTCAGTTTCAGTCACTTCAGTATAATTTACAAAAAATTTTAAGATAGAAGGGGGCTCCCCTAATAACGTTTGCCCTAGCCCCCCCCCCCTCCCCATTGTCTAATGTCCCCCCTGACAATCTTAAATGTGTCAACGCATTTAATCTATACTCCAACCGATATAAAACGCAGTTCAGAAGATTTTAGCCTTTTGAAACTACTCTAAATATTACTTCATTTTCTAAAAATATTGTTAATATAATAGAAACGAAACAGTGGCCTCACCGTTCAAATTATTAAATAAAGTTGTATAAATTTCAAAATAAAATGCAACTTGCAGAAATTCAGAATTTTTATATGCATATTTATATGTTAAAAAAAGTAAACTAATAAAATATTTGCATGGAAATGTTTATATTCATACTAAATTAATTTTAATATTTATAATTACTGAAATTATAGAAAAAAATGGGCCATTAATTAGATTAAAATTGTATGTTTAATTTTGATTTCATCAGCTAAATTCAGTAAAAATTTACAAATTATGAACCCCACTTTTTACTACGCTCGAGGAAAACATAATATTTTATTAATAGAGTAAAAGATTAAAAAACTAAATGCATTCAAAAGTAGACAAATAAAAATAAATAATTAATAGTAATAATAATGGTTTAAAATGCTATATTTTTATCTTATACCTGCCAACATTTTAAAATAACAAAGTGTAAAGTAGCACATATAAAGGTTATTTTACACGATATTCAACAACAAAATGCCCATAAAAACACGTATATGATATTTCATTTTCTTCTAAAACTATAGGTGAATAAAATTGAATAATACATTGATAATTGTTACGCACGGAAGGTAATTTGGTGATTAAAAAAATATAGAGAACACACACTCTTAAAAAACTGATTTAAAAAAAAAATACTTTTTTTTTCTTCTTGATATTTGATATTTAAAGAATGTCTGAAAAAATTTATTCAAAACACTGAATTTTTACTTACAATGAAAATTAAAAGTTTCCCTCTTGTTTTTAACAAGGAAACATCAAATCAGTCCTTTAACAATACTAATTTTTTTTTCCATTTACCACTTAGATATTAAAAGTAACAAGAAAGTAATTCATAATTTAAATAGAGAAAAATTCATAATTTAAATAGAGAAACTTTGCAAACAAGAGGAAAAATAAGTATCTTAAGTGTAAAAATTGCTTTAAAATGTTGAAAATTTATATATAAAGTGTAAAATCCGGCAAGAAGGATTATCCGTTTTATTTTTGTTACATTTGCTCTCAGGGACCGACTTACAAATTTAGGGGCCCTGCGCACAGATGCTTACGCAGGCCCCTATCACCTATGCTTACAGGGACTTTGACAAAATATATATGTATTATTGAAAGTTGTATTTTTTAAGTTCTTTATTGACTTTAATAATTTTTTAAAGTATCTAATTAAAAAACTAAATTTGATAATTATTAATTTGCTTTTTAATAATTATTCCATTATTATTAAATTTAATTGAATACATGTTCTCTAATAAATTGTGTGTTTCAGATTTATGTTTTCTATGTAATTTCGTATATCTGGACTGATAAAGCATGCAACAAATGATAAATTTTCTACAGTACATTAATATTTTAAATGTTAACTATTAGTCAAATAATATTTTCTTTCAATTATAAATATTCACTGAAAATAAATAATAACATATTAATAGTTAAAACTACGTCTGATTTTGGACAATAATTTAAAAAAAAACTTCAATAGCACTTGGGGACCCCTGAAAATCAAGGCCCCTGGGCCTGTGCCTGTGCCCCGAATGCCCTGCCATAAATCAGACACTATTTGCTCTGAATACTACGCGCCATTTTCTCCTGGACATTGAACGCCATGTTCAATAAGCGCGAAAAGCCCGCCGTCCAGACAGAGTATTAAAAATTCATTCCCAACATGTATCATACACATTTAAATAGTAATTACAATAAAAATATTTGTAATAAAAATTAACAAACACTTACGGTTGCACCAATTTCTATTTCATTCGAAAACTCTGGGACGAAATCTTGTAAAGGATCCATTTCGAAAAATTACCAATATGTTCACGAACGATGGCACACAAAAAAGGCTCACTGTTCAGATACAAGACTGAACTACTGGTATACAGAGATCTACCTACACTGAGACAAAATGTCAATGGTTTCAATAAAAGGGAGGTACTTGTAAGCCCCTCCTACCAAATTGTTGAGTCAATGTATAACTTGCTAAATCCCCCTTCAAAACTTGTCAAGTCTCTTTGTAGCTGCTGTAGTCATTCTTTAAAATTTTTAAAAGTAGAAACCCCATGGGAAATAGATAAGATTGTTGGAAATTGTAAATGATTGCACAAAGAATAAAAATAGGAGATTAAACAAATTCCTTCATGCACGGGTTATTATTATTTTAAAGTTGCAATATTTACAGAGGGATCTGTCTATGACCAGAATATAAAATAAGGGGCGAGTTTGAAAGTTTTGCTCAGGTATTTGTGTTAGATTTATTTTTGAGATTCTAACATTTTTATGTAAAATAAATTTTAAATAATAATAATAATAGAATATGACAATCCAATTTGCAAGTTTTATTATTAGATGACCTCAGTAAAATATCTTATATTTTCATATATAGAATCTCTCCAACGAGAGAAAGCGCAATTTCTTACAAAAAAAAAGTACACGGAAACAATAATATTGAAAATCATTCTACAGTAAAATCTACTAATCAATTACCGTAATTAGACCCGGGTTCATTATTGTTGTAATGCTGCAATATTTTCAAACAGTTGTCTACATGACAAGCGTTTCGAGGTCTCACAAAAAATGGGACAAGGAGACAAGAAAAAAAAATTGCAGGACAAAGGTTTCTAACTCAAGGTATAAAAATATAGTATATCTTATGAAAACAAAATCTGTGCATAACTCAATTCTATATTATACGTAAGAATTACATTGTGCCAAACAGGAATACCTTAAAATGATATCGGCTGAAATGAAAGAGTCCGAGTTAATAAGTTTTATATTACTAAAAGAACAAATTTCAATTGCAATATTTTCAAACAGTGTTACACAGGACTATGACAAGAATTTCGTGGTCTCACAAAAAATAGCACAGAAAGATAAAAAAAAAAAAAAAGGCAGAACAGAGGGTTTTTTTAATCGGGGCATGAAAATATGATATAGCTAACAAAAAAAAACAATCTTCTATAACGGAATTTTGTATTAAACGTAAGAATTTCCTTGTGTGAACAGGTCTACCTTAAAAGGATATCGGTTAAAACTGAAGCCTTTTTAAAATGGATTTTTTCTTAACTCTTTGGATTCAATCTTAATAAGTTTTATTATACTAAGAAAACAAATTTCAACTGTAATATTTTCAAACGTTTAGAGGTCTCATAAAAAACTGGACAGAGAGATTTTTAAAAAATACAGCACAGAGTTTTTTTTTTCTTTTAATCAGGATATGAATATATACGGGAAAAAAACCAGTGTATCAAAGAGTTCTGTATTACGCGTAGAAGTTTCACTGTGCGAACTGGAATACCTTAAAATGATATTGCCTAAACAAAAGCCGAATAAACGGATTTTTTCTTCTGTCCCTTTCGATTCCGTCTTAACAAGTTTTGTTATACTAAAAAAGTGCAGGAAGCTTACACAATAAAGCCTGTAGAAGCAGAATACTAGAATACTGAAACAGAATAAATGAATACTGAAACTTGATACTAAAACAAAATTCTTATTTAGCAAGTATAATTGCATAATATTCCTTTTAGACGGGAAAATTCCACCCGGAAAAAAAAAAGTGTACCTATTTACAAATCATATACTTAAGTAAGTCTGATAATAATACGCCTGGTTAACCTTAGAATATAAACACTACATTGAAATTTGGCATTCTTGCACTCACGGGAGGGGGGGGTAAATTTATCTCAAAATCTGGCATTGTTTGTTTGTGTCTATGCCGCCAATTATCTACACATGGGATATAGGCTCTAAAGAGGAGTTGCTCTTAGTGGGGGTCTTTCTAAGGGAACCTAACCCGTATTTATGCAAAGAAATCAAAGGTTCGAAGAAACCCACGAAAAACTCCGAACGGTTAGGCCGACGGCCGCGATTGGGTTCGGACCTAGCACCTGCCGTCGACCAGTTTCGGAGACAGAACTTTTCGGCCTTTAGAAATAAACATTAGTTACTTATGTATATTTTTAATATTCAGTCTGCTTTGTTCTTCTGGGGTGGCGGCTACGTGGAGAGGGGAGTGGAAAGGGGGGGGGGGTGTTCTACAAACTCCGAATCTAGCAAGGCTTTAAACGATAACATTTTATGACGATGTTTTCTAAGTATATTAACATCAGATCGGGTGAGTTTCTCTTAATTTGCATCTGACCCTCTTCCTAAGAGGGGGGAGTACAAAATCTATGATAATCCTCATCGTAAAATTGTACAAAATGCCATTATCATTTTATATAAAAAAAAAACCCTAAATTTAAAAAAACAATGCTAAATATAAGAACTTAAAATTATTTTTTATAACCTGATCAAATTCTTACAATGTGCTAAAATTCTGTGTGTGTGGGAAACGGGGCATAGTTTAACAAAGGAGATTGTCTGTTTCTTTTTAACTGAATTCTCTAAATTTTAATACAATGCGAATGTAAGAGAGTCAGCGTGAACCACAAATAACGTAATTCTTTTAACGGCGGAGAAGGTTGGGGGAGGGGAGGGGGCGTCGAATATTCATAAGAAGACCCATGTTTATGTATCATAAATGTAATGTGCCGATCATTTTAAGTATTCATAACTCGAAGTTTACATGTCTTAACACAATGTTCAGTTAAGTTTCTAGAAATTCTAGAAATACAGTTTAACAGAAATACATACTGTATGGCCTAGGATAACCGGCCACTTTCGATTTTAAACATTTTGCTAAATATCTAGTGTTATTCTGAGTTAGTACTCCTGAGTAATTTTCAGAAGTTATTCTGTAGCTCTAAGTGTGTAAACATAACAGTAAAAGTCATACATTTCCGTGATTATTTTTTCCCGAAACACCATAGGAGACCACCGTCAACAAATGGAAAAAAATATATAACTTTCGGATAACCTTGTCAAAACTAATGTAGCAAAAGCGTTCAAACTGTAGATTATGATTAAGCGGTTTATTATAATAAGCTGTGTTCATTTTTGTGCGGATAGCATGTATACGCGTATAGAAATTAAGGTTTTTATAAAAACAGTCCCAAATTTTTCCAAGTTTTTTGCTTATAATTTGCAGAGTTCTTAATATAAAATAGTGTTCTTTACCGAAAATATGACAAACAACATTGTACACAATACCCTGCAATCAGAAATAAAAAATAATAAAAATTGTATGAAAAATGCTACTAAATAATTTCTTATTGCGCATATGTGAACACTATCAAAATTTCATTTGCATATTGTGTTAGCTAAATGTATAGAGCAACTTCTGTAAAAGTCTCAAAAATATATTTTGAAACTTTTGAAAGTGATCGTCAATTGAATAAGCTCAAAATCCGTTATTCCTAAAATGCAGGAAAAAGAAGAGGAACTTTATCCATTTACTATTGGCATGTACTACTATATTTAGATACAACCCCTCTTTTTTTTTTTTTTTTTTTTTTTTTTTGGCTTTATTTTGGAAATAACGGATTTTGAGCTTATTCTATCGACGTTGTTTTTGAGGAGTCCAGGACAAAATCCCCATATGTATTTAGAATTGTAAGACTGTCTTACAAAACATAATTTAGCTGATAAAGATTTTAAGGTACTACTAGGTTAACCCGATGACCAAAAAATTATTGCCAAACTATAAGATTAAATGATAATAATGGATGATCGTGAATGTCCCATTCAATGACATTAAATACGATTCATGTGTTTAAAATGTCATTAAGTGATTTTTATATCGACTTTTTATTAATATTCTACTAATTATTTGTTTTTCGTTATTTAAAATAAAAATTATGTCAATGTGTATAATTTGGCTATTAGTTTGGTATTTGTATAATTTGTCGAAATTGGTCGACGGGATAACAGAGTAGTACCAATTTTAATAAAAGTAAAATTAGTTCCATTGAAAAATTTTGCGTATCTTACAGATTTTTTTTAATATAAAAATAAAAATAATTTCTTTCATAAATAACATATTAGATAACACAGAGAGTAATCCCCCATAGTTTAATGGTCCCAAAATTGAGCAACTGAAATCTCAGAATTTAATAAAATTTGCCAATATAATTTTGTTATTTGGAGGTTTCACTGTATAATGTTTTTATCGACTTTCTTTACTAAAATTCGTTTAGTCATTATTAATTTGCATATCAAATGTATGGCGCGCGTTATATAAGAGATATTGAAAAATCGTCATTTTTATTGTAAAGTAGGGGTGCGCGGTATACACGAGTAAACACGGTATATAATTGTTGCATAATTCTGTTGATTTATTTCTAATTTTATGAAAATCGAATGTTTAGTTCAATGACGGGGACAATCAAAGTACCCAGTTTCATTACGGCCAATGGGAAAAAATAGTTTCAAGTGCATTTTAATAATGTTATACTTTTTTTTTTTTTTTTTTTTTTTTTTTTTTTTTTTTTTTTTTACAAATACAACTTACCGAGTTACGATAACTTGAATTTTATCAATTTTAAGCATTTTTGCTGTCATTAAAAACGAAAAAACGCTTTTTGTCTGAATGTTACATGTCAAATCAAAAATCTTCTTAACTTTTATTATTATTATTATTATTATTATTATTATTAACATTAGATATTCTATGGACACCTTGAAAGAGCTAACAAAATTTGGGGCGGCAGGCAATTTGCATCCTGCCCGTTTAAATCAGAAGCCCCTTTTTTTGCAGTAAATACTGAATGTATCCTCTATTTGAGGAATTATAGTAATTATAATATTCAATTTGTATTTATTACATTGAATATCTTATAAGATGTAATGCATAATATATGTTTTATAATATTCAATTTGTGTTTATTACATTGAATATCTTATAAGATGTAATGCAATGCTAAAGGAATACAGATTGTGTATTTATGTACTGTGATTATTTTCGATAAGATTTACTATGGCTGGATTTGCATTCAGAAGAGATTTTGGAGAAAAAAAAAACCTTTAAGGTAATCCTCAATACAATAATGGATTGCTTATCTCACCCCTTGGCGTGCAATTCATACAGGTAATATGAAAGCTGTGGGCGCAGATTATGATTTTCTCCCCTTCTTTTATCCGGCATAAGCTGATGTCAATATATTTTACCTCATCATTATACTACAAGCAGCGGCAGAACGATAATAACATGAAAAGTTGTCATTCCAATAATGGGAAACATTGCAAATTTATCTGCAAAGTTCTGTTAAAAGTTTCTAGGAACTCTCTTTTTATGTAAACTTCGAGTTTTACAAAGACTGAAAATATTTCACTTTGTTGTTTAGTTATCGGGAGTGTCTGTTTATTATCCTTTTTATCCCCTTTATATTTTACCTTAAATTAATAAAAGAATTTCAAAAGACTTTCAAAGGGGTCTAAATCTTAACGTTTAGTGCAATGGAACTTAGGTTGTCTGGACTATTATGTGTTATGAATGACATTGAAATGCTCAAAAAGAGAGATATTTCTTTGCTGGAAATACTGCTTTATGTTAATTGAACGCATTTCGACTTTACTTTAACTTTCGTTCTATATTTTTAGTTACTTTTATATTAAAAATCTTTTGAATTATTAGTTTTCAATTTTTTAGGAACAAAAGCAGAACTAAACCATACATCAAAACTAAGTTATGCACACACACATATACATATATATATATATAGAGAGAGAGATTTTCTAAAAAATGAAAATTACATTTTAGTTTTAAAAATGTTATATTATAAAATAGCGTTGGTCTTTAAAGAAATGTAAAATTTGTATACTGATTGCATTAAGGCGGGTTCTCAAATTCTCTGGTCAACAACTAAGAACTTTTCTTTTTTAACATAAAGGCATAAAAATTGGCAGGCCTGGTTATTGAATAGATTTGGAATTTAATAACATTTTAGATTTTTTTGATAATTAAATTTCTTATCGAGTTATAAGTTATTCTTGCCATGTTATGACAGATTTTCGGTTTATCGAGGTGCCGTGGCGAGAATTCTGGTCAAAAAGCTTACTTTAGTAATTTTTTCTGAAAAATCGCTTTGCAAAAAAAAAAAAAAAAAAAAAAAAAAAAAAACGGAAAATGTTGTTTGATTTTATATTTTTCTAAATTATTTATTAATTAATTTCATTTAAGGGCGTCCCACAGTGGGGCAAAAACCCAAAAAGCTGGCCAAAAGTCGAAAAATGAAGTTACGATTTAGGGAATTTCGACTATACAGTTGGCTAGAATAATGTTTGGAGAGTCAGAATCTGTATTTATAAAAAGATTTTTGGCTTTACCCTTACAAGCAGCATTATTTCAAAAATGGTGCTTGAAGGGATATCATATAGAGCAAACAAAAACAGCAAAACAACAGTTTCTCTAAACGCGTGCTACATTTTATAATATTATCCGATTTTAATGATTTGAAATGGATTCACACTATGATAGTTTGTACTTTGTTTGCATGTATTACAAAACTTATATTAAGCACATAAAAATTAATAAATTCATTGTCATTTTTGATAAAAAAATGTGCAATTTTTTTTATATTTTTTGCTTTCAAACATCAAAAAGTTTAAATTTTCCACAGTGTTCCGCAACGAAACTTAATGGAAATAGTAACCTAGGCTATTGTCTAATGATTCATAAAAAATCAGCTGCCTAAAACTGCCTTTCTGCATTTTACGCATATTTTAGTAACCAAAAGTAAAAATGCCACTTTTTCGGCCACTTCAAAATTTTTGAAATTGACTACTTTTCACATAATTTAGCTGATAAATATTTTTCAAATTATTGAATTGTTCAATTTTATTATAGTTTATTACCTATTATATTGTAAATAAGTACTATAATCATAAGATTAAATTAATGTGATAAGTAAGCGTAGTAATGAAAAAATTAAAATAATTCTCTATTATTGATCCGGCAGTATCACATTTTCTTATCTTTATAGGTAGTAATTTTGTTTGTTCTATTGTAATTAGAAGAATTATTTTGTGAATGGCAATATTTGCTAGATCAAACCACTGAGCGTATTTCATTAATGCGAGAAAAAATCATTATGAATATCACTTTCGCCTATATTAGTAATTTGGATTTGATGATTTGCAAGTGAGGATGTGATGGAACACATATTCTGAGTACATTTAAACAAATATTTAGCTATGAAGATGGCAGGAGGTCTAATATATTTTTCTTTTCTCCCGTGCTACTAGAATACATAAATGTTGCTAATAATTCATGAATCGTCAATTTGAAAATTCCGAGATCTTCATTTCAATGATTTTATCGGGCCAATCAAGATCCATTTTTCTTTTTCAAGAAATACGGAAGCTACTGTCAATGAATGTCAATGAATGGGATTGCATTAGACACCAGGAGAATCAACTTATTTCGTTTAATACAATCATTGATACAGAAGAAATAGTCGTTAAGAACGAATTAGTGTAATACTCAACGTTGCAACTTATGTCAGACAGGATCAAAAAAGCATCTTACCAATCTAACATTTTTTATTAAAATTGGATTGAGATAATTTAGAATTAAGAATATCTAAGTTACATGCAAAGATGTTTAGAGAGGGCTTACACCTGGCAGACAAACTGGATAGAAAAAATGAAAAGCTCGTACTCTGCATGAAAGGAAAAACACTGAAAATGCTGAAATTGCAAAATAAAATATGCAAAAAATATTTCGTTTACAATTAAGACGTCTCATTCAGAAACTAAATTCCAGATTTGGAAGCAGAAATGATGGCAATACAATTCAACGATTCTTTGAAAACGCAACTATTTGTGCTTCTATAACGATCGTATACGAAGATTTGATTAAACGATTCAATGTCATAAGTAATTTCTTGTAGTCATGTCATTTTTTTGATAAATTTCGAAGACTTTTCCTTACAAATAGCCCTTAGATTTGAACTGCACCCCTGGCTCTATATGCCTACTTCAGTACACAAACTACTTATTAATGACAAAGAAATAACATTATCTTCATTACTGCCAATTTGTCAAATGCCATAAGATACTCAAGAATCATGGAACAAACTAATCAAAAATTATCGAGAAGATTTATCGCAAAGATACACTAGCGAGAAAAGAAGAAAGATATTTTTACGCCATTTAATGTCATTAGATTCTTTCATTTCCAGTTTAGATAAATTATCGTAGAAGAAATTAAAATCATTGATCCTAAGAATAACAGGATCTTCCAATACCGCCAACAAGTTCTGCTAACTATTTCGACACCTTGACCTCTGAAGAATCCTTTTATTATACAAAATTTGATACTAAAGGTGAATTTCTGGAATATATTTTCGTTTTTGTTTTAGTAATATAAAAATTAATTAGTCTAATATTTTACTTTCCATTAACATACTTAAATTTCGATTAAATATGCCTTGGTTTTTTGAAAATTGCTTTTTAAGTTTTCCCTCGAAATTTTAAATTTTATTTAAATCTAATTGTTTTTACTTTTAATCTGTAATAATATTTATTTATTTATTTTTAAAGTTTAACTTTTGAATCTTAATTAGCATCCTGAAAACTTTATTCAATCATATAATTTTTAAACAAAATCACATGATGAAATTTCTCATAATTAAAAAAACAATAATAAAAAAAATATGTGTGGCACTCGGAGACTGCCGCGGTAAAGCTATTGCATAGCATTTTTTATCAACTTATGCAAAAATACCGCGTCAATGTCTGCTGAAGTCTATCGAAGGATACCGCGCCGAAGTCTGCCAAACTCAAACGTCGTTAGCCGGAGTGTTAGGATTTTTTCTCGTTACGGAATTCCTAGATTCGGTCGCCGCGCTCAAAGCCCGCGATAATAGCTATGCAATAGCTTAATAAATTACCAAACAAAATTTGGTCGCGCTACGAAAATTAGATCGCGAGTTATAAGCATTTTAAATTTTTCGACCCTCACGGTGGAGGGTCTCCTGTCATCAAAAATTAACACTGTCTCATAAAAAATTACCAAACAAAATTTGCCCGCGCTAGGAAAATTAGATCGTGAGTTATAAGCATTTTAAATTTTTCGACCCTCACCGTGGGGGGGGGGGGTCTAATGTCCCCAAAAATTAACACTGTCTCATAATAAATTACCAGACAAAATTTGGCCGCGCTACGAAAATTAGATCGCGAGTTATAAGCCTTTAAATTATTCGACCCTCACCGTGGGGGGTCTCCTGTCACCAAAAATTAACAGTCTCATATTAAATTACCAAACAAAATTTGGCCGTGCTACGAAAATTAGATCGTGAGTTATAAGCATTTTAAATTTTTCGACCCTCACCGTGGAAGGTCTAATGTCCCCAAAAATTAACACTGTCTCATAATAAATTACCAAACAAAATTTGGCCGTGCTACGAAAATTAGATCGCGAGTTATAAGCATTTTAAATTTTTCGACCCTCACCGTGGGGGGTCTAATGTCCCCCAAAATTAACGCTGTCTCATAATAAATTACCAAACGAAATTAGGCCGCGAAATTAGATCGCGAGTTATAAGCATTTTAAATTTTTCGACCCTCACCGTGGGGGGTCTCCTGTCACCAAAAATTAACAGTCTCATATTAAATTACTAAACAAAATTTGGCCGCGCTACGAAAATTAGATCGCGAGTTATAAACATTTCAAATTTTTCGATCCTCACCGTGGGGTGTCTTCTGTCACCAACAATTAACACTGTTTCATAATAAATTACCAAACAAAATTTGGCCGCGCTACGAAAATTTGATAGCGAGTTATAAGCATTTTAAATTTTTCGACCCTCACCGTGGGGGGGGGGTTCCAATGTCCCCAAAAATTAACACTGCCTCATAATAAATTACCAAATAAAATTTGGCCCCGCTACGAAAATTAGATCGCGAGTTATAAGCATTTTAAATTTTTCGACCCTCACCGTGGGCGGGGGTCTCCTGTCACCAAAAATTAACAGTCTCATATTAAATTACCAAACAAAATTTGGCCGCGCTACGAAAATTAGATAGCGAGTTATAAGCATTTTAAATTTTTCGACCCTCACCGTGGGGGGGTCTCCTGTCACCAAAAATTAAAAGTCTCATATTAAATTACCAAACAAAATTTGGCCCCGCTACGAAAATTAGATCGTGAGTTATAAGCATTTTAAATTTTTCAACCCTCACCGTGAGGGTTCTAATGTCCCCAAAAATTAACACTGCCTCATAATAAATTACCAAACAAAATTTGGCCGCGCTAAAAAAATTAGATCGCGAGTTATAAGCATTTTAAATTTTTCGACCCTCACCGTGGGGGGGTCTCCTGTCACCAAAAATTAACAGTCTCATATTAAATTACCAAACAAAATTTGGCCGCGTTACGAAAATTAGATCGTGAGTTATAAGCATTTTAAATTTTTCGACCCTCACCGTGGGGGTTGTAATGTTCCCAAAAATTAACACTGCCTCATAATAAATTACCAAACAAAATTTGGCCGCGCGAAAAAAAATTAGATCGCGAGTTATAAGCATTTAAAATTTTTCGACCCTCACCGTGGGGGGTCTCTTGTCACCAAAAATTAACACTGTCTTATTATAAATTACCAAACAATATTTTGCCAAGCTACCAAAATTAGATCGCGAGTTATAAGCATTTTTAGTTTTTCGACCCTCACCGTGGGGTGTCTTCTGTCACCATCAATTAACAATGTCTCATAACAAATTACCAAACAAAATTTGGCGGCGCTACGAAAATTAGATCGCGACTTATGAGCATTTTAAATTTTTCGATTCTCACCGTGTGGGGTCTCCTGTCACCAAAAATTAACACTGTCTCATAATAAATTACCAAACAAGTTTGGCCGCGCTACGAAAATTAGATCGCGAGTTATAAGCATTTTAAATTTTTCGACCCTCACCGTGGGGTGTCTCTTGTCACCAGAAATTAACAATGTCTCATAATAAATTACCAAACAAAGTTTGGCCGCGCTACGAAAGTTAGATCGCGAGTTATAAGCATTTTAAATTTTTCGACCCTCACGGTGGGGGGTCTCCTGTCACCAAAATAAATAAGACCACCAAAATAAACACTGTCTCATAATAAATTACCAAACAAAATTTGGCCGCGCTATGAAAATTAGATCATAAGAAACATAAGTTTGAGACTTGATATCCTAATATCTGAAAAATACCACGTCAATGTCTGCCGAAGTCTACCGAAGGATACCGTCCCGAAGTTTTCCGAACGGAAACGACGTTAGCCGAGTGTTAGGTTTTTTCGTTACGAATGTGTTAGGATTTTTTCTCGTTACGGAATTTTTGGATTCGGTCACCGCGCTCAAAGCCCGCGATAAAAGCTATGCAATAGCTTAAAAATGTGAGGTAAATTGAAATCGATATAAATATTATTTATAGAGTTTCAATTTTTTTTTTTTTTCATTCAAACAAACAGGAATATAAATGCTTTAATTTTCAATCAGCATTTAAAAAAAATATTAATTTAAATAAAAATTAAAAGTACTTAAAATAAAAATAAAAAAAATAAACTTAAAAAAATGTCATATCTTTAAAAGTAAGAATTTTTTTATTTGTTGAATCAAAATTAAAGTAAAACAATTGAGAAAGACATGTTCCATGTTTAAACCATTTATCTGTAACGGTTCTTGACTTATGACAATTTATGTAAGAGAAATGGGGGAATAAATCCATCATGAAGAAAATCGCACTTTCACATGAAGTCGTTCTCATATCAACCATTGCCGGAAAGCCCAGATTTTGAAAACAAACCAAAAGATAAAACTTAATATTTCCTTATTTTAATTGTACAAGTTCACATTAGAATTCTTGTTTTGTGCACCATTAAGCAATGTGTTGTATTTTTAATAAATACATTCTTAGTAGTTAATATTTCCTGTTCCAATTATGATAAAAACATGATTTTAACGTCATTTTAAGAAAAAAAAAAAGATTTTTATTTATTTATTATTATTATAATTATTATTATTTTGAAATTTTTGAAGATTATCGCGTCTCTGATCCCCTTAAGCTGGTTTTAATACTGTTTAAGAGGAATCTACGAAAAAGAGTTACCGGAAAAAAGTGACACTGAAAAAAAGTTACCGGAAAAAAAGAGACAAGGAATTGATTTTGGGGATTCATTGGTTAAGTCGGGATTCATTGATCGGGGGGGGGGGAGGCTCTTAATTTAGGTAAATGGGTTTTTCATGCTGAATTAACCGTTTTGATTAAATTTTTGGATATAAGTTCATTCTGAAAAGACGCTTGCGTAATAAGTTTTGGGATCGGATGATTACCCCCCCCCCCCCCCAATCCGATCTAAATTAGATTAATGGGTTTTTATACAAAATTATCGTAAGTGTGTCAATTTATAAATATATCTCCTTTCTGATAAGGCTTATATATAGTCTATAATTCCTGAAGAATTTTTGGGAATTTAATGGTTAAGTATATAGGGGGAACGGGGGATAACCTCTATTAAATTTAATTAATAGCTTTTTACGGAGAATTATCCTATTTGCTTGTAATTTTGGATGTATGTTCATTATGATAAGACGTATCTCTGATCAGTTTTGGGGTTCTTTTGCTTGTTATAAAGGAGGGGACTGGCAATTATCTCACAAATACCTGTCAATTGACACAAAATTATATTTTCGAATTTCCTCTAATTTAAAGATGTTTTCGGTATACATATACCTCGATTTATCTTTTACAATGGTTTTTCTAAATGTTCATGCGTTATGCTCTAACTTTCTCAAAGAGCATTCAAAAAGCTTTTGTTTTTAAATTGAAATTTTCCTACTAAGTCTGCAGTTTTTAATGAACACCTGAAAAGCGTCAAAGTTTAGTCCTATATGCGTTTGTTACAGTACAATTTGCACTCACGTATTTCGCCAGTGATGACTGATGATAATTATCAACAGTGAAGTTTACACACACACACAAAAGGACGAATATTTTCCCAATTATTTGTTGTAAAAGCAGAAATTAGGGAATTCTAAAGTTAGTTAAATTTCGATCTGAATACTAAAATGCAACTGTCAAGTCATATCTTGGTGGGAAATACCCAAAAACCCGATTTTAGCGATTTACTCGAAGGTTTACAATTATGTTTTCCTGCTCCCAATTCTCCATGTTTTCATACCTTTGGATGCAGAAAAACACAATGATAAACCTATGGTTTGATTTGACTTTCATAAAATTTCACACGAATCAACAAAAATCTGCAACGATTATTAGGATGACCGAAGCGAATCTTCTACTGGGCCACACACATTACATTTTGTCGTACACTTTACAAAAAAACTATTCAGTATTTTGACTTGAAATTAAAGATAAAATAAATTATGACCCACTATATGTAAATTTGCACAATATCATTTTTTTTTTTACGGAATAACTTAAAAATTTTATTATTTTAATTAATTTATTGTAAATATTTTCCCATTATAGGCGCATTTTTGCAAATAAAAAATGAAACACGTATATTTTCAGAAAAATAAATAAATAAATCACGGAGTTCGTAGTTATAGATTGAATCATGATTAATCAAATAAGTAAAAAAAAAAATTTCATTACTCCTCCAAAATATTTAAAAAACTTTTTTCATGTTTTTTTTTTTTTTTTTTCTTTCTTTTTTTTGGTAAAGTGGAAAAGAATTGTAAACAAATAAAATTAATTCTTAAATTTGTTATATGAAGTGTTATTCGATCTAAAAACACCTTTAAAGGAACTTTTAGTTAAAAATTTAAAAAAATATTTTTTTTTTTTTTTTTTTTTTTTTTTTTTTTTGTCTCGAAAATATTTTTATTTACATTAGTCTTATATCATAAATAAAAATTTCGAGGAAATTCCGAATTATTTGGCTGAATTTACATTTCTAAAATTAAAATGCGCCAAAACATAAAATAACGTTCTTGCTTAATAAAAAGGCAAAAATAATGTAAAAAAATATTGTTACAGATACCATATACGCACCACATCGGCGCGAATTTGGCGAAAACTTTGTTTCCAAATACCAGCTACAATTACATATATTTAAATATTTTCTATTTTTTTAAAAAGGAAATAATAATAAATAAAAATGTTTAATTTATAAATGTACAAATAACAAAACAATTTATACGGTTTTAAAAGAGAAAATAAAATTAAATAAACAAAAATAGCCGGGTTACCAGGTGAGGCATACAATCACCATTTTGTTGCAATCATGACAATGTGGTGCGTATATTACATCTGTGCCAAAATATTTTTACTTTCAAATAATCATTTAATGAAATAATGCTTCGCGAATCCAAACAAAGCATGGCTTTTGCTAGTCTAATTAAATTTCAAACCATTCAGTTGGGATATTTTTGAGCTGTTATATGTGAACAGGAGAGCAAACAGACTGGCGGACCAGACGACGAGTTTAGCGACTATAGGTGCTACGTAATTATATAATTACGAATAAACTTAAGGGTGTATTCCAAACTAAACTGTTTATTTTCTGATTTATTTTTAGATCCATTTTCGCTCTCAAACGCATCAAACTGGCAAATTTCCTTATTTAGAGACTACACAATGTAACGTGCTTGTCAATTTTTTGACAAATGTGGAAAATATTGCAAAAAAAATGCTGTCAAAGTTGACGTTTTGAACCGAATTTTTCGAAGCTGGAGATAAAAATGGTCATACTGAGAAATGTTTATAAATCAAATTCTAATGAAATGAACGAAAAATGAAATTACACGGCCTCTTATACATCTCTTCAAAAATCCCCTGAGCAAGTTTCATGTTTTTACATTTAAAAATGGGTTTGAAAATGTCTCAGAAAATTTCGAGCTGTTGAGGCTGGAAAAATATTTTTTCGAATATACCATTAACTTTAAAAATTCCAATACCACTTTCCAAGTTACATATTTTTTAGTTTAAAAATATTAGCACAAATAACAGTATTTCTTTTAAAGAAATGCATTTACGCGTGAATAAGAAGAATAAGATTATTAATAAAATAATTAAAAATAATTAAAATAATTAATTAAAATAATATAATTAAAATAATATTAAAAATAAAATAATTAAAAATAATTAAAATAATATAATTAAAATAATATTAAAAATAAAATAATCAAAAATAATAAATAATAATGAAAAATTAAAAATAAGAAAGAAACTATAAAGTTATAGTTGAATTATTATGTGCTAGAAGACTTATATGGAAAAAATTATTCAAATTTAAAATGATAATTTAAAACGTTTTATTTTAAACAATTTTCTTTTGTATCATGTAAATCATAACTAATCAAACATACCGCTTATTATACTGAACCTATATCCAAAATTTGGAGCAAATCGAATAATTCTGTGTAAAAAGCTATTTATTTAATTTAAGAGAGGTTATCCCCCGTTCCCACCTCTATACTTATCCATTAAACCCTTAAAACTATTGACGGATTCACTTTATGAGAAAGAACCTGTATCCAAAATTTTAAGTACATCAGGTAATTGTGCATAAAAACAATTTATCTAATTTAAGGGAGGGGATAATCATCCGCTCCCTCTTTTTAATTAGCAAAAGAACCTTATAACTAATCAGAGATATTCCTTATCATAATGAACTTATATCCAAAATTGAAGCAAATAGGATAATTCTGATAAAAAACTATTTATTTAATTTAAGAGGGGTTATCCCACGTACCCCTCCTTTATACATAGCCATTAAACTTTTGAAACTATTCAGGGATTCTCATTATTAGAAAGAACCTATAAATAAAATTTGAAATACATCGGATAATTCTGCATAAAAACCGATTTATCTAATTTGGGAGGAAGATAATTGCCCGTCCCCCCTTTATATTAAGCAAAAGAACCCCATAATTAATCAGAGGTACGTCTTATCATAATGAACATGTGTCCAAATTCCAAGCAAATCGGAAAATTCTCCATAAAAAGCTATTAATTTAATTTAAGACAGGTTATCCCCCGTTCCCTCTCTATACTTAACCATTAAACTCCCAAAACACTTCAGGTATTATAGACTATATATAAACCTTATCAGAAAGAACGTACATCCAAAATTTGACACACTTTGGATAATTATGCATAAAAACCTATTTATCTCATTTAGAGCGGATTGGGGGTAGGGGTAATCGTCCGTTCCCAAAACTAATTAGGCAAGTGTCTTTTCAGTAGGAACGTATAACAAAAATTGTACCAAAACGGTTAATTCTGCATGAAAACTCATTTACCTAAATTAAGAGCTTCCCTCTGATCATCGATTCCTTGTCACTTTTTTCCCGGTAACTTTTTCCGTGTCACTTTTTTTACGCTTTTGCAGTTTATGTCACTTTTTTCCCGATAACTTTTTTCCGATCACTTTTTTTTCCTTTTACTATTTAACAGACTATTGCAAAATCAGTATACAATGTAGAAAGGGAAAATTATAATAAATAAAACATTTTTATTCCGAGTTTTTCTTTCTTTCTTTCTTTCTTTTTTTCTTTCTCCCTGATGTCGGTATTCTATTTTCAGCTGTGTGTCGATCTATCTAACTACATTTTCAAATCGTTTTAATAATAATAATAATATTATTATTATTATTCCTCGATCCAATATTACGAAATGATAGCAATCTGTCGGGCCATAAAATGAAATTTCACTAAAATGTGCTATTACCGTTTTCCTCCTTAATTCTATAGTTTTTACTCAGAGTTTTTTGAGAAATTAAAAAATGGGTTCATTATCCACAATTTAAAAAATTCAGGACATTTTACATCTCTAGTTACAATAAAATATACACACATGCACAGACACAGGATGACTCATAGTTATCGAAACAATAGGCTATCTCTTTAAATATATTGTCCCTAGGCACATACTTCCAGTCGCAAAGTTTTATTTAAAAAAAAAAAAAAAGAAAAGAAAAGAAAGGTGCAAAATTTGATAAAATAAATTGCAACTCCATAAAGGGTCTATTTGGAAAAATACAAAAATTAAACTTTTATACGGTCCTCGTAGGATGAAATTTCCACTTAGGAAATTTTTCCTTATCCATTTCTGATTTAAACAAACAAAAGAAAAAAAAAACTTGATAACTGCAGAACTCAGAGAGCTATATATTAATAATTCACGGGGTTTCAAGGGAATACACACAAATTGAAATGCGTGTGATTCAAGAAACAATGTTACTGTAAAGATATCATTGATAAAGATTTAGCATTTTTGTTTATTTATAAAGTTAAAATTTTAAATGCTTCGAGATGGTTAACCGCAAAACTTATAAACAAAATCACATTATAACGCATCGTAAAAAAATAATAAAAGATGTATTTAAAAAAAAATCAGAGTAATTTAAAATTGTTATAACTCAAAATATTATTTCTCGAATTGAATTTTTTTCTTTTGATTAAAAGTCTTATTTTTAATTTTGATTCAACATTTTAAATAATATTTATTTAAAAAAAATATTTAAAATAGCAATTTAAAACTAGTCTGTACCACTGTGCCAAAATAAAATAACAATCTATGCTCATCATGAGGATTCTAAGGGCATAAAATTCCATGCATTAGTTTTTGAAATAGGACAATTGCAGATATTAGAAAAAATGCAACATAAAAGTGCCACTTGTTGGGCGATTTATACCAAAACATAAACAGCAATAATATTTATCAAGCTATACCTAAATCTGAAAAAACTCCTGAAAAAGGGTGAAAAAATTCGTGCATTAGTAGGGGTGAGGAACTACTCTATTTTACTCACCACTGGCGAGTGAACTTTTTGTTTAGGCGAGTGAGTTTTTAGGCAGTCTTTGAAGAGCTGCAGGCTTTAGAAAATATGCGAAAATGTTTCTTTTTTACTATTTAGATATTTTTTTCCTTTAAAATTACCACAATGTAAACAAAGTACTCATTTCTACCCTATAATAAACTTTCCTCTGCTACTTTATTAATTTAATATAATTATATATGTATGTAAATAAATTATAGTAAAAATAATTAACCGTTTTTGCAATCACATTTCATCTTAACAATTTTCAGTTTTTACGTTGCATGTTGCTGGCTGCTAAAATAAATCTTTGGCTAGTAAGATTTTCTGAAAATTCCCCACCCCTGTGCATTAGTTCTTTGGTAAAGCAATTTCAGGAGAATTCAGTACAAAAGCACCATCTGTCAGGCGACTGACACCAAAATATAAACAAAACTAGTTCATATCACGGATTAACTGAATGTAAAGTTTGATGGAAATCCGTGCATTAGTTATTGAGATAAAGGTCTTGCGTAAATCGTAAAATAATGCCGCATAGCAGTGCAACCAGTTGAGCGATTTACAACAAAAACTAATCAGTTTCAATATATATCAAGAACTACCTGAATATACATTTTTATTAAATTCTGTGCATTACTTCTTGAAATGGAGCTATTGCAAAAATCGTCGCCACATGTTGAGCAATTCACAACAAAATGTAAACAAAACTATTTCATACAATGGGTTTATTGAAAATTAGTGCATTAGTTGCTGAGATATAGTTGTTGCGTAAATTGTAAAAAAAAAAAAAAAAAAAAAAAAAAAAAAAAAAAAAAAAAAAAAAGCAGCATAACAGCACCATCTGTTGAGAGATTTACACCAAAAAGAAATCAGGAATCACCTGAATATAAATTTTTCAAATTCCGTGTTTTAGTTCTTTAGATACAGCGTCCACAAAACTTATGTCACATACAGACAGACAGAGTCGCAGACTCATAACACAGACATTTTGTAAAAAAAACCCGTATTTTGGAATCTCTAACACCTAAAACGTCAAAAACCGGCATTGGAAATTTATCATGAATCTAATACTTTCTCCTTATAAAGTAAAAAACATTAAATATGACCATTTTTAAACATTTTCTTTTAGACATCTTATAAAATGTACAAAGATAAGCAAAATAGAAGTTTGCAAAGACAAATTCGCGTCAATAAATGTATCACTTTTCCTACTTTTCTTAAAATAGTGCCATTTTTTTTTTTTTTTTTTTTTTTTTTTTTTTTTTTGTGATACTCTACATATAGATGTGAGTAGCACTGGAGGCATAATTTATGCATACGTATGATATGCACGAAGTTTAGCACTAGCCACTTCCACATTATTCACAAAAAATTCTATCTACTAAGAATGTATTTATTAAAAAATCATTTGAAAATTTTAATTTTGTTTTTAATTTTAAAAGTTTATTAAAAAAATTCTATCATTCATCTGGGATCATTCTCGAATAATCCTTGTCCCCCCCTCTCTCCAAACTCAGAAGTATATTTTTCCACCTCCTCCCCCCAAACTTAGAAGTCATTTTTTCCGCCCCCTCCCCCCTCTCTCCACGGAGTATCAAGAATTCCGAAATAAATCAGAAATTATCCTCAAGTGATGTTATTTACTATAAATCTGCTTTTTCTAAAGTTGTTCCGGAAAGACTGTTATAGATTGTATACTCCCTTCAGATTTTAAAATGTACATGTATATTTGAAATATAAAATATTTATCACATAACTTACACTTTTCACTTTCTTTTTTCAACTAAGCTTTAAATTTTTTTTTTTAAATGTTTGGAGGTCCTTTTTGTAAAAGAAACTTGTTTAAAATAGAGCTTTTATTCAGCAAAAAGAGTATTTTGTCCGGTGGGAATTTAGTCCGGTGGGGATTTTGTCCGTGGGAATTTTGTCCGCGGGGATTATGCCTGCAACCCATGAAGATTAAAGAAATACAATTAATAGATTCTTTCAACTCGCTACATTGTTAGTTTATATAAATGACGTTTGATCGTTTTATGTATTTTTTAAACTTTAATTAAGAATGGCCTTCAAGTGTGGTGGAAGGAAAGGAGAAATCACCTACAGGGCTTGTAAAAAGAATAACATAAAGTCGAAGAGAGAAATTTTCAAAAGTCTCAAAAAGAGGAATTTTCTTTATGAGAATTTTTTCATTATTCGTCTTTTTTAGATAAGGTTCAAATTTGAGGGGATAATAGAACAGATAAATGTGACATAAAATTTTGAGATTAGTCTATTGATATCAAAGTATGACATTTAACTCACTTACTTATCTATTGTGTCTAGGGGTAGGTGAGCACGCACAACAGGTACAAACTTAGTATTGTTTATATAACAAAAGGACTTAGGTTTGAGTAACAATAATGTAAACTTATATTGTAATTTTGATGAGTTATACAACATAAATAAAAAGATCTTTAGAATAAAAATAAGAACTTAATTCCTATCTCTTTGCATTTAAACGGAGGATAGTGGTTTGTAAACTGTATTGAAATCCAGTAATGTATCTCCTGAATAAGTTTCAGTTCGGAACTTATTGCACCGAGAAATGCTATAAATGTAGAAATAACCTGAAAATCTCCTGATTTGTCACAAAAGTTTCTGTTAAAGAGTTGTTCTTTTGTATTTTTCAATGAACTTTATAAGATTTGATTTTCCAGTTACAATCCTTTGCTTTTAGTCTTCGGAATATTCTTTTTTCTATTACATTATTTCACAAAAAGTAATTTCTATAAATCTCTTAATAGTAATTTCTTAATTGTATTGATTGATTTTTAAGAAATAGTTTTAGCTATTATATTTTTATATTAATCTGATGATACGGAAATAATTATTTCTAACAGGGGCAAAAAAAATTTTGTTATTGTCAGAATGCGCATACTTAGTGTATAAAACTGAAAAACAGTCTATCCGTTTGGTATGCATGAAACAGAAATTAGAAAAGCAAAGATTATATTCAATCATAAAATGCAGATATCAAATTAAACAAGAGAAAATGACCAATTTTAATAATACATATAAATGCAATTTACTACAGTATAATTCGAATCGACAATTTTTTAAAAGGTGGTAGAATTTCAATTAATGATTTCTTTATATAAGAAATTAAAACAAGTTTCTAATAAACATTGTAAGTTGACAAGGAGTGAAAGTTCATATTTTTCCTGATATTAAAATTATTGTTGATGACAATACTATACACAATTTTTTTAAATATATGAATATATTATACCATATATATTAATTATAGAAAATTTTATAAAATATAACTATTTATTCTTGATTAAGAATGATTTTTTGTATGTATAAAAATTAACAGAAATAAATATTTGTATGCATCTTCATATCTGTATGAGTAACCGTGCAACACTTTATGATCATTCACTAGCTGATCATTCTTGATAAATGAAACTTGAAGAAAAAAACATTACACAAATTTTCTAAGCTACTAAATGCTATTGAATTTCTTTTCTCTCGAAGAATAATTTATTTCCAAAAAAGGGAAAACTTATTTTTGAAACAACAAAGCATGATGGACTAATAATGCTATCTTTTCTGCGGCTGATTAATAAAATTAGTTTTTTTTTTATCAATCAGTCACAACATATTAATGAAATTCGCCATATTTTATCGACGAAAGTTTGACAGATTTCCCAATGCCGACGTTCAAAATTTGTTAACTTTTCACACAACCAATTTGCAATGCCCGCGGTAAATTGGGGAAATTTGAATTTTTTTCGTGATTAATTTTTAAACTTTGCGTTTCCCCTCCCCGTCACTGTATCAGCGAAATTCGCGATTTTTCTGCGCCTCATTGATGAAATTCACGATTTTAATTGACTGACAAAATCAGTAATTTTTTCTCGGGATAAACAGATGAAACTCGTAATTTTTCCGCAACCGATCAACAAAATTTACAATTTTTCCACCTTTATCGACAAAATCTTTTTCTGTGACTGATTAAAGAAATTTCAAATTTTTCCGCACCTGATCGAAAAAAATCGTGATTTTTCAGTGTCCGATCGACGAAATTCGAGATGTTTTTCCGACTAAAAAGGTGACGAAATTCGTAACTTTGAAATTTTCTATGTCGAAATCTATATATGATTATCATAGATCGGCCAGCCGATTAACAAAAATTGCGAACTGATGAAATTGGCAATTTTTTTTCCCGTGACAAATTGATAAAATTCACATTTTTTTTCCTGGACTTATGGGCAAAAATTGCGATTATTTTTATTATTATGTATTTACGAAATTCACGGGCCGTAAGTTAACCCATCGCGGACCACAGGTTGTGCATTTCTACTTAATAATATAGAACAATTGAATACATTTATAATAAATTATTTAGTTTTTATACCTCTCTTTTGTTCCTTAACTTTTGTTAAGGTTTATCTCTTCATTTTATGAGTATATAGTATATGTAGTGTGATATTATAGTCCCTGAGAATAGTCTCATGTTTATGAAAAAACTGAATAATAAAATGTAGTGAACTTGCATTTTTTATTAACGTATCTAATTTTCTTACATTATAAGATGAGTAATAAGATTTTAGAAATTTCATGAAAGATACTTTTATTTAAAAATGAAATTAAATATTTTTGTCAAGTCAGCGAGTTTTTTAACCCTTTATGTCCTAAATTATGAATTCATGAAAATTTCCACTTCTAAAGTACTTTTCGTGAATTTTTTAAACTGCATTAGAAAATAATTTACACAATCATTTAATAAATTTTAACAGGATTTTACTAATTAAAATAATTAACTAAATTTGAGTTTATAGCGATTTTGTGCAAAATTTATAATTTCACTCAATTGTTTTAATTAACATATTATTTTTAATATTTTAAATAATTGAAAAAAATATATATATAATGCTCTATATGCATAAAATACAGAAATGTTTCCGAATATAAACTTTCCATCTACAATTTTCCATCGTTAAAAAAGCTGGGGGAAAAAAGAAAAAGTAATTACCCTTTTAAATATATTTTTGTTTTGTGCGTTCAATAGTGCTGATGGAACAAGATAAGGTGTATGTAACTCATTTTAAATTATATTACTAATAATGTATTAAACCGAGAGAACTCGCAAGTGAGAATTTCTCTCACGGTGCCCAATTGCTTTCCTTTTACTTTACATTCACTTAATATCAATTTTTTGTTTGACTTAGTACCTTTATTCACAAAAGAAGTAAAGTAATCGAAATCACATTTTGAAATTTTATTAAAATGAAAAATGTTTTAAATAAGAGTCTTAAAAAGGGTACGATGGAGAAAGAAAACTCATGCAGCGAGTTCTCCAAGATTAAATTCATTTTATAGCAAGTTATTTTTAATGGTTCTTAGTACCGTCCGAGCATAAATGGTTAAGTCCATATTGTATATTTTATAACAAATAATTTTCAGAATTGCAACAGAAATACATTTTTAATTATCTGGACGAAAATTTTGTATAATTTCCATCAAAAAAGGGTTTTTTAATTTACAATTAAGTTTTCTTTTCAATGCACATTCAACTTTATCCAAAATGGATGGCTTATAAATCTGAAAAATATCTTTCGCAAACCCTGATATGATTCGTTGAACTGCTTTAGAAGAACCTTTTCCATTCAGAAAATTTTCAAGAAACACTGTCATATTCTTCTACTGCATATCTAATTTTAGCATGTCCATTTCCATAAGGTTGGTTCGCAGTACGTAGTTTTCCTTTCCCAGCTACAATGATGTCGGTTGCATTGATTTCAAAATCTCCTGATCGGTAAATCGGGAAAATTTTGCTAAATTTATCATCTATGTTATAATAACCTCTCACATATAATTCTGAAAATCTCATAAGATAGAATCGAAACTGGAAAATTGACAAGGTATTAGAATGGATTGAAAAATAACTTGATAAAGCTAAATGCATTGTATGCCATATACATTAATGTTGTTACATGAATTTGTAAAATACATATAACGCAGGAATTTTATATATATATTCATTTTTTCAAATGTATGTGTCAGGATCTGATAGCACCTGTGCTAAAGAATGTAATGTCTACTCTTTCTCTATTTGAATATCTAGTATTGTATGGTTGTGTACAGAATTTCCAAGGTGACATTCCCTCTTCGTGGAAAGGGGAATTGCCAGCTAATCCTTTGCAGGTGGTGTGTTAGAGAAAGGAGATGGCTCAGAGGCATGTCCATCTGTCAGTGAAGTATGCGGATGATGAGCAGATTAGCAGTATGTCACTAAGCAAGAAAAGAATGGAGTATGTGTCCAATGAGGAGGCTCCAAAGGGGTTTATGTTGGGGAAAGCAGTGATTTGGAGAGGGCAAGTTGGTCGGAGAGAATTCATTCCGTACCTAGGTGTCGTACCTAGAGGTTGCTCTGTGTGGAAGAGTAAAGTGTGCGTTTTCTGGTGCGCAAAGGACACAGACGTCCTGGTGTTTAGTGTTCTGGGCTAAGAAGTGCAGGCCCAGTATACTTGTGTTGGGAGACTCAAGGTTGAGCTCCAAAAAAGTGAATTTAACGTGCATTGAGTGTGAGGTGGAAAGTGTAATTGGAATAGTACACAACCAATCTTTACGGCATCTAATTTAATGTTGAACCGGATCACCTATATCCGAGTTGTAGTTGTATATATTTGTAAATAGCGTATTTTGTGTGTACATATATTCTTAATAAACTGATAATTCGGTTACTAGCGTAAGTCTTCATTTACACCAATCTCACAGTGGGTGACCGATATCACCTAGTAATATCGGTGGTGGCAGATATATCTACCACGGACATTCTTCAAAGTTGTGTGGACTGAGGGGAACGTCCGACAAATTGTTGGCAGCGTCGGGATAGAATCGCCTGAAACCAGTGACCAGCGAGCCATGTTGCAGTCTGTTAATGCTGGAGTATCCAGTGGAATTCTTGTGTGGTCGTGCCATATCGTGGAGTGTGTGCTAAATCATCGTGCCGGATCGTCGATTGTATGCTAAAGTGTCGTGCCGTATCGTCGAATGTGTGTAAAGTGTCGTGCCGTATCGTCGAGTATGTGCTAAAGTATCGTGCCGTATCGTCGAGTGCGGATTAAAGTATTGTGCGTCTCTTTATTAGAAAGAACTAAACTGAACTGTTGTGCCATATTACCGCTACATCGTGGAGCTACCTGTGATTAGAAAAGTACCCCAGCAAAGAAAGTATAAGGTAAGGTGTTTTGATCATATCTTTCTGCTGACATCTCGAACCAAAATTTGTTGTTGTATGATTAATAGTAATTTAAGTAAGTTGTCTATATTATTTATGTGTTTTATCAATACTCCCTATCTATAAAGTGTTAATAACCATATTGGCTATTGTTTTAAGGAAAGGTCATAATAACTTTAGCTAGTATTGATTGTCTATAATTTTTTTTTACTAATTGTGGTAATAGTAGTTGGAAGAAATAATTAAATTTACTTAAAGTTAAATTATTGTTAAAGTAATATTTAAATGAAGCAACATTTTTTTAAGTTTGAAGAGTGTATAATAACATTTGCTTAGGATTTTAATTGGCCAATAGTAGTGAAACAAAAAAAAAGGGCTCAAAAGAGAGCCATAGTGAAAAAAAAGAAAGGCTCAAAAGAGAGCCATAGTGAAAAAAAAAGGCCCAAAAGAGAGCCATAGTGGAAAAAAAAGGCTCAAAAGAGAGCCATAGTGAGGAAAACTAAAAGTGAAGATTTTCAGTTTATTTGTTTTAAGTGTAAGAACAAGTATTGAATTTCGAAATATTTTAGTGAGGATAATTGTAGAAATTTATGTATGCATGTTTTACCGTTTTTCTTTATGTGGATTTTTTTGATTGATATCAATACTTGTATTCGATTTCAACGTATCAGTATTATTATGTAAATTGTATGTTGTTATCTAAGTGTATAAACTGAAATCTGTATTGCATAGTAATCAAATCGAATTGTGGTTTTACCTTTTGTTTTATTGGAAGTGTATTGTGTGATAGCAATGGTTGAGAAAAATTAGAGTATTCAGTAGGTTAATTAGAAATGAAATGTATTGATTATCTGAAGGGTATTAATTAGTATAATAAGTGGAGAAATATCTGTACTAAGTTAGAAATTTAGGTAATATTAATTTGGTAGGTTTAACTATTCTTGTGGGGTGGTTATAACAATCGGTGAAGGTATGGCTTTCTTATTGAAACTAAAAAAGGTTGATCTTCAGGGTATAGCCGAAGAGTTGGGTGTTGAATTCACGGAAGATGATACCAGAATTCAGCTTAAGAAAAAGATAATGGACAGTGATGAGTACGACGAGGGGGTTATTAAGGAATTATCTGACGCTATTGTTGCAGAACGATTAGAGCGCGAAGAAAAGCAGGCAAGATTAGAGCGCGAAGAAAAACAGGAAAAATTAGAACGCGAAAAGTTAGAACGTGAAAAATTAGAAAAACAGGAAAAGTTAGAAATGGAAAAATTAAGAATGGGACATGAATTAGAAATGGAAAGGCTAAGAGTTCAAGGATCGGCAAATAATTCTAATGTTTCTAGGGAATCTAATAATGAAAGTAATATAGAAAAATTGATCAAAAGTGTGAAAACTCTATCTATCAAAGTACCGGAAGGGACTGAGGGATGGAATTTATTTTTTAACAGCTTAGAAAGGGCATTCAAAACTAAAAATGTACCGGAACACCAGCAGGCTGAAATTCTACTAAATATGTTAGGAGATAAGGCGGATAATTTGTTAATTTATACGACTACGGAACAAATGGAAAATTATGAGGAATTAAAGGAGTTAGTTCTAAGGGAACATGAACCGACACCGAAGGCATGTTTGGAAAATTTTAAGAAGGCTAAGAGAAACCAGAATGAAACTCATGTATTATTTGTATCGCGTTTAATAGCGACGTGGGAAAATTATTGTAAGATTAGAGGTGCTGACTCTTATGAAAAGGTCAACCAGTTAATAGTTACTGATAAGTTAGTAAGCACGTTAGATGAGGATACTGCGTCATATATTGGGTTAGTTCACCAGGTAAATGGTTAGAAGCTTCTAAAATTGCTAGAGAATGTGACCATTATTTTGACCATAAAAATAAATCTTATGCAGTTGCGTATAAAAATTTTAAAGGTAAAGATAGGCATGTAAACAATGAAAAAATGAGACCGAGGGAGGATAGCAAAGTTAGTAACAATTGGAGGGAAAACGGGAGTAATGAGACTAATTCTTTTTCGGATAGGAAAATAGATTTCAAGAAGCCTAGTGATGCTTCAGCTCCTAATTGCTTTAAATGTGGTTTGAGAGGTCATTACCAACGTTTTTGTAATAAAGTGGGTAATGAGGGAAATAATGGTAATAAAGGGCGAGATCCGAAAGCGGGTGTACATAAGATTGTGGTAAAAGAAAACAAAGAGTTACCTAATGGAGCTATTGTGGCGAGAATATCGGCAAAGGCCGAACAGAGAACTAATATTATTGGCGAGAAATTAAATAAACTTGAGAAAATTGAAGTTAGTGTAAATGGGCAAAAAGCAAAGGGATTGGTTGATTCTGGATGTGAAATTAGTGTTGTTCATAAAGATTTGGTACCGGAAGAGAAATTAAAAGGAGAGAGTAGTATTTATTTACAAGGGTTATTCGGTGAAGCAGTTAAATCGCCGTTGGTTAAACTACCGTTAGCTATTCCGCAATTCGGACAAACTAATATAATTCATCAGGAAGTACTTTGCGCAGTGACGGATAATATTAATGAGCAAGTAATTTTACATCCCGAAGTGATTAATGAGTTGTCAGGTGTCAACCGCGAGGAGCCATTGCTAGAGGCCCAAGAATTAGAAAGTTCAGAAATTGTTATTGATAATTCGAGTGAAAAGGAAGATATGAGTAACGATAATTGTAATGTTTACGCGATAGAAGCGAGGTCGCAAAATGTACAAAGTCAGAATCCAGAAAAAACGGAAGTGGAGAAAGATAATAAAGCTATTGTTAGCAATTCCGATATGTTTAAGGAATCCCAATTAGAATGTAAAGAGTTAGAGAAAGCTTGTGAATTAGCTAAAATGGATAAGGGGGATTATGATATTGTAAATGGCTTATTATATCATAAAGAGAAATTGTTAGGCGAAACTATAGCGCAATTAGTAGTACCCAAAGTAAGGAGAGAAGAAATCCTAAAATTAGTATTTCGGTATTTGGAGGGCATCATGCAGCTAAGAAAACTTTACAGAGAATCAGGTATTCATTTTATTGGGAGGGGATGGCGAAAGAAACTAAGCAATTTTGTGAGTCATGTTTAGAGTGCCAATTGACTAGAGGGGTTAAGGTAAATGATAGAGCTCCTATTTCCCCAATGTCGCAGCCGGAACTCCCATTTCAGGTAGTTAATGTTGATTTAATTGGGCCTATTGATCCTAAAAGTTCACAAGGGCATCAGTATATATTAACTTTAATTGATCAACATACCAGGTGGGCGGATGCGATCCCTCTAAAAAGTTTAACTGCTAAAACCGCGTGTGATGCGTTACTTCAAATATTTATGAGGACAGGAATTCCAAATATAATCGCCTGCGATAATGGAACCAATTTCCCCGCCGACTTAACGAAAGAATTTGAGAAAAGGTTAGGTGATAGTCCAAGATTTTCGACCCCACAGTATCCACAGTCTAACGGGCTTGTGGAACGATTTAATCAGACTCTTAAACGTATGTTACATCATACTTGATGTAGATTCAATCAAATTGCACAGTGGAATCTGAATGTAGTGGAAATGTAATCGTGGAAGACTTATTGAAAAGGCGTAAGTTTCAATAACAACAAACTTTAATGAAGAAACATGATTATACAGCAAAAACTTCAGCAGACTATGCCGAAAAATAAAAGATTAAAAACATAAATAATTAAAGTCTTAAAACTGAAGCAGCATCATATTTCAACTAACTACATGCCGTCATGACAAGGCATAGACAGACCAGCTGCTATCAAAAAGACAAAACGTGCTTCATACAATCATAACGAAAAACATGGGCGAAGAACAAAGTTGCATCTCTTCATTTTATACAAATCTGCTCTGAAATATTTACATATTTTCCACAAAGTCCATGTTGCCACTATCTGAGGAGAAAAACCTCTGAAAATACCAAAAGAACTACGTACGCCAAGCGCCATTGGCTCATTAACTATGACGTCAAACATCGACCGCGGCAAGGCCGTGAACGGTGATTCACAGTGATCCAAAATCACAGTAAAACTAGCTCTACAGGATCACTCTATTTACTTCAGAACGATGTTTGAATCAATGGCGCCGTGCGTACTTTTCAAAACATTGTTTTGACTTGGGGATGATAAAAACACAGGTATGTCATGTTAAACAAAATTTAATAGACTAACAAGTTAAATATAACATGACATAACAAACAGCCCCTTTTTAGCATCCCCAAGGCTTTACAAAACTTCAAAAAGACAGACATACAAATATTTCAAATAAATAAACTTCAAAAATACATAATTCAAAAAAGAGTCTGTCTAATCACTACCAAGTCGGGGAAAAACCTTTCAGATTCACCGGCAAAGTACTGACCAAAGTGACCGAAAATTGTATAAATCTTATTTACCCCCCAAAAATTCTAACTTACAAAAAAAAATTTAAATTTCCAAAAAAAAATGTCAGTCTCCTCAATGTCATGTCAAAGACATGGCAAGGAAGAGAGTGACTAAAAAGTAATAATTTAGATTTCAAAAATTTCTCTACAAAATTTCATTAACTGCTCTCTGACCTGAGGTTTAGTGAAAGGATCGGCTAAATTTAGTTTACTTGAGATGTACTTTAATTTAAACATTTTATCATAGACTAAATTTCTTAAAAACAAATATTTAATATGAATATGTTTAGTTCTTTGATTTTCTACAGGGGAATTTGAAAAGGCTATTGCAGCTTGATTATCACAAAATAATAAACTTTCTGTTAAATTTAAATTCAAACTTTCATTTTCTAAAACATTTTTTATCCATATTAATTCTTTTGCAGCTTCAGTGAGGGTTACATACTCGGCTTCCATAGTTGAGAGGCTGATACATTTTTGTTTAAAAGTTTTCCAGGAAACTGGTGACTTATCTAAAAACAAAATAAAACCTCCTATGGAAACACGATCATCTCTATTAGCTGCAAAATCCGAGTCAGAATAACAAGAAAGTTTTAAATTATTGACTTTAGACAATTCTAGTTTAAAGTTTTTAGTATATTGTAAGTAGCCAAGTAATCTCAGTAAACTTTGCCAGTGTTTCATACCTGGATTTGCTTGGAATTGAGATAACAAATTTACAGCATACATAATATCAGGTCGAGTACGACCAGCAATGAAATTTAAACAACCTATTAAATTTCTGTAAGGAAATTTAGACATTTCATCCATTTCAGTTTGATTACTAGGAGAGTCCATCTTTGACAAAATTAATCCCTTAGGTATTGGTACATTACTCATAGGAAAATTATATTTTGAATACATGCTACAAACTTTTTCAATGTAATTACTTTGATGAATATACAACTTATCATTTATTTCCTCGAACTCAATACCCAAGAGCTTCTTTGTTTTTCCTAAAATTTTCAGGTTGAAAAATTTCTTTAGCAGGTTTATTCCAAGCTCTAAATCCTTTTCTGTTTTTCTAAATATTACTATGTCATCTACATACAATAAAAGTACAAGTTTATTTTCATATACATAAACACGGTTACACCAGTTGAGCTTACAAAAATTCAATTTTAAAAGTACATCATCTATTTCAAAAAACCATTGCCTACCACTTTGGTGGAGGCCATATAGAGATTTATTCAATTTACAAACTTTATTTTCATCACCAATGAAACCCTCCGGCTGCTGCATATAAATTACTTTATCTAAATCTGCATATAAATAAGCATTATTGATATCTACTTTTACATTTAACCATTTAAAAAGACATACAAAAATTGTGAAAAACAGTCTTATAATTGAAAAACTTACAACCGGACTAAATACCTCTTCATAACTTAAACCTTTTATTTGACTAAATCCCTGTGCAACAAGGCGCGCTTTAAATCTTACAATTTCATCTTTTTCGTTTTTCTTAATTGTGTAAACCCATCTATTTCCTAAAATTTGAGCATCTTTATAGGTGGTTCAACAAGATCCCACACTTTGCGGTCATACATGACCTGCATTTCTTGTTTCATTGCTTCTTCCCACTCTGATGCTTCGGGTGTTTTTAAAGCCTCTTTGTAATTTTTAGGGATTTTTATTTCTATTAAATTTACTTCAGAATTTGAAAAATTTGAAACTTTACCTGTTTGAGTATTATGTTTACTGAAATAAAAAAAATCATAATCATATTTTATATTGTTATCTGCACAGTATTTAATTGTATCATTTAAAGATCTTAATCTAACTTTAGTCCCCTCAATTCCATAGTAAATATCAGTCCTGGGCTCATTTTTTCTAGGAACAGCAGACCTAACCCAATTAATGGATTTACAAGGAATTTGATCTGAATCATTTAAATTTTGACTAGTTTCTACAGGACTGATTTGAACTTTTGTTTTAGATGGGCTATCACTTCTACTTTCTGACTCTATTAGGTCATCAATCATAGGAAAGATATCACCATCTGCTGGGAAATTTAAACAAGAAAAAGACCGAAAATTTTGTTTTGAATTTATTATGTCAACCCCCCTTTTACTTTCGTCAAATCTTACATTTATTGTTTCAATTATACGTTGCTCATCTAAAACCCAAATGCGGTACCCCTTAGTTAATTGTGCATAACCGCACATAATTCCAAGTTTGGCTCTATTATCGAGCTTTTTCCTTTTCTGTTTTGGTATACCTACATAGGCTAAACAGCCAAATTTCTTTAGATGAGCAACTGAAGGCTTTCTACCAGAATATAATTCCATAGGAGTTTTCTTAAATCCCTTGTGACAAACCCTGTTCCACACGTATGTGAAACATAACAAGGCTTCAGCCCAAAATTTCTGCGATAAGCCACTTGAATTTAAAAGAGTTTTGACACCATCAAGGGCGGTTAAATTAAAACGTTCCGCAGACCCGTTCATCTCAGGAGAATACGGGTTCGTTGTTTCATGGGAAATGCCTTGACTTTCTAGAAATTTATCAAACTCTTCATTGCAAAATTCTAGCCCCCCATCTGTCCTAACAGAGATTATTTTCTTGTCTAAGAACCTTTCGGCTCGTTTTTGAAATCTAAGAAAAGTCTCAAAAGTGTCAGATTTATTTTTAAGGGCAAAAACAGTTACTTTTCTAGAAAAGTCATCAATAATAGATAAAAAATACCGACTTCCACCATGAGATGAAACAGGCAAAAGGCCACAAAGGTCCATATGCAGCAGCTGGAGGGGGGCATTAGAACGAATTTGACCTATTGGTTTAAAGGAAACTCTTTTTGATTTAGCCAATTTACATGAAATACAATCATCGGTCAACTTTGACAGCTCTGGAAGACCATTAACACAATTCAGTTTACTGGTGTTTACCAAATAATCACTGTTAATATGACAAAATCGGTCATGCCATAATTCGTTTACATTAAACTTATCTACTTGGTTAGCTGAAAAGTTGACCCGATTGTTATTTTCATTACTATTAGTTACATATTTAGATGGCTTCAAAAAATATAAATCATTTTTACGTAAAGCATAAAAGAGCTCGTTTCCTTCTTTATCAAAAACATGTACTTTTCCATTTTTACCCACAAAATTTATCCCCAACCTTTCAAGTTTAACACCAGACAATAAATTTCTTCTCAAGTTAGGATTGTATAAAACATCTTTTAAAATAATACGATTAAATTTACCATTTTTACAGCGTGTCAAAAACTGAACTGTTCCTTTACCTTCAACTGGACATTCTTTCTCCCCAACTGCGAGAGACATGTGCAAGTCAGATACTGGCTCAAAAGTGAAAAATAAATTTCGATTGCGACAAAAATGCGCTGTAGCTGCAGTGTCAAAAACCCATTGGGTATTACCGAAGCCCAGATCTGATGAGTTCGCCTCGCACAGTTCGGGAGAAATTTCAATTAAACTGCATTCCAGTTCAGAAAAGGTACAGTTAAAAAGATGTTTACATTCAACATTACTTGTTTCCAAAGGCCCTGAAAATTTTTTATTTTTACTTTTAAAATTAGTTTTAGAACTTTTAGACTTATTAAAATTACTTTTAGCATTATCAAAATTATTTCTAGAATTATCAAATTTACTTTTAGAATTGTCAAAATTAGTTCTGGAATTATGAAATTTACTTTTATCATTAACTTCATTACTAAATTTACTCATTTTAAATTTACAATTAGAAATTAAATGGCCATAATTTTTACAAAAATAACAAGGGCCAATTTTACTTTTTTCAAAACCTTTGGATTTAAATTTACCTGGAGAAAATTTCACAGACGATTCGCTGGCAAAAGCAACATTGGCAAGGTCTCTCTGGGACAACTTCAGCCGGTTTTCTTCCAGTAACAATTCAGCCTCGATTTTATCAGGTACAAATTCAACATCACTCCAGCGGTAAATAGCTTGGACAGTTGCCTGGAACTCTTCTGGTAGACTCCGGATTAGCTGGTAGCCTTGATACAACGGTTGTAGCTCATGTCCCACTTCACGAAGACGTTCTGCTGCCTGCTTAACTCGGCACAAAAAAAGTCCTAGATCCTCTCCAGGTATATATCTGGTATTAAAAAAGACATCAAGGAGCTGGATTATCCTTGCTCGGGTAGTGGGCTGAAAATGTTCGTGTAAAATTTTCCAAGCTGTCGCACCATCTGTCGTACTTGAAACCAGGGGCTTGAATTCAGGGCTTAATGACTGGTAGATAATGGTATAAGCGCGATTTTTCCTTAGATTTATATCTTGTTTTTCTCTCCATGTCAAGTCAGTCACAGTAGCAGCAACTTCTGTAGCAGCAGGAACTTCTTTACCGTCATTGTTTACCGGTGTGCCGGTCGTAACTTCCTCAGACTTCTCAATAAATTCCCAAGCATTGTAGTGGAGCAGGAGAACCTTTACCTCATGTTTCCAAACTTCCCAATTGGCGCCGGTCAGCAGGGTGATATTCTGATTAATTTCCATCAGCCCCCTTCTTTTATTGACGGCAACACAAATTTCGGAAAAACAAAATTTTCAAACAGCAATTTTGGCAAACAAAAGTTCCATGCAGAAACACCAACTTCGGCAAAAAAAATTTCTATTCAATCTATAAGCAGAAAAGTTCTTAGGAACTGCCATTATCTTCACTTCCACATTTCCAAAAAAAAAAAACAATCTTCGGGGTTACGAGCCTGGGCCCATAACCCACTGATGTAGATTCAATCAAATTGCACAGTGGAATCTGAATGTAGTGGAAATGTAATCGTGGAAGACTTATTGAAAAGGCGTAAGTTTCAATAACAACAAACTTTAATGAAGAAACATGATTATACAGCAAAAACTTCAGCAGACTATGCCGAAAAATAAAAGATTAAAAACATAAATAATTAAAGTCTTAAAACTGAAGCAGCATCATATTTCAACTAACTACATGCCGTCATGACAAGGCATAGACAGACCAGCTGCTATCAAAAAGACAAAACGTGCTTCATACAATCATAACGAAAAACATGGGCGAAGAACAAAGCTGCATCTCTTCATTTTATACAAATCTGCTCTGAAATATTTACATATTTTCCACAAAGTCCATGTTGCCACTATCTGAGGAGAAAAACCTCTGAAAATACCAAAAGAACTACGTACGCCAAGCGCCATTGGCTCATTAACTATGACGTCAAACATCGACCGCGGCAAGGCCGTGAACGGTGATTCACAGTGATCCAAAATCACAGAAAAACTAGCTCTACAGGATCACTCTATTTACTTCAGAACGATGTTTGAATCAATGGCGCCGTGCGTACTTTTCAAAACATTGTTTTGACTTGGGGATGATAAAAACACAGGTATGTCATGTTAAACAAAATTTAATAGACTAACAAGTTAAATATAACATGACATAACAATACTATTAGAGAAGAAGGAAAAAAGTGGCATGAACAAATACCATTTGTATTATGGGCGTATAGGGAAGTCCCAAATTCTACGACGGGAATCGCACCTTTTCAGTTATTATATGGTAGAACGCCGGAGGGTCCTTTGTCGATTCTCAAGTCATCCTGGGCAGGAGAAAATAAGGGGGCGCAGTTAGATACTACGCCGATTCATGAGTATTTGTATAAACTTAGGGGACGTTTAGAAAGAGCCGCAAATGAGGCAAAATTATCGTCTGAGGTACAACAAAATAGAATGGCTTACCATTATAATTTAAGGTCTAAGGAAAAAACGTTTGAAGTAGGCGATAAGGTAATATTGTTAATCCCCGATTCAACTAATAAGTTATATTCTAGGTGGCAAGGGCCGGCAACCATAGTCGAAAAAACGAAATCAGCATTCGTTTGTAGTTGAGTTAGCTGACGGGAGTAGGAAGCATGTGCACCAAAATAAAATACGAGAATTTATTGCTAAATGTAATATAGTTAATATTGTTTTTGAGGGTGATGAGGAATTTGGAGAAGTTGGGGAAATTCCTATTTTGAACCGGGATCGGGAAGTAGAACGAGATATGAATGAGGTTCTTCAAGGTCATCGGAGGTATGCGGAAGCATATATTGATGATGTCATCATTTTCTCCGACACCTGGGAAGAACATTGTGAGCATGTTAGGGCTGTCATTGAAGAACTTAAAAATAGAAATTTTACGATTAGATTGGATAAGTGCAAATTTGGAGAGAAATTAACTAAGTTTTTAGGTCATGTAATTGGGGGTGGAACGCTTGCACCTGATGAGGAAAAAATAGGAGCAATAAGGGATTTAAAAAGACCAAAAACTAAAAAGGAAGTCAGATCTGTTTTGGGATTAATGGGATTTTATCGATCTTATATTCCAAATTATGCCGAAATTGCTATACCTTTAACCGAATTGACTAAAGGGAAGGTTAAAAATACTGTACCATGGGATGAAAGGGCAGAAAAAGCATTTAATACTCTTAAAGATGAGTTATGTAAAGTGACGAGTTTGGCTACACCTATCGTAGGCCGGGAATATCAGCTCCACGCAGATGCTTCCGACCTGGCAGTAGGATGTTGCCTTACTCAAAAAGATGAAAAGGGTCAGTATAAACCGATAGCTTTTGCCAGTCAGAAATTGTCAGGGGCTCAGCGTGCTTGGCCGAGTATAGAGAAAGAGGCTTGGAGTGTTCTCTTCGGGTTGCGGAAGTTTGGTTGCGGAAGTTTGGACCTATGGATCTCAAATTGAGATCATTACAGATCACAATCCATTAAAATTTCTCACTGAAACAACCCCAAGATCACCCAAACTCACTAGATGGGCTCTTGCCTTGCAACGCTGGAACCTGAGTATTTCTCATCGTCCAGGAGCCCAACATTTAAATGCTGACGCAATTTCCAGGCTACATAGAAAGAGCTGGGAAGAACAACCAGTTGTTAGCCCATCAGCGTCAACGACCCAGTAGTGGACAACCTTAAAGGGATGTCGTCACACATTTAATTTTTTTTGTGCATGTGTAAATATTTTTGAATTTTTGTGTTTATAATAGTGTATTAGTACGTGTATTGTTTTTGTAATATTAATATTGGTAAAAGGTTCAGTAGAGATGTCAGTAGATAGTGTTCAGACACCTGGAAATACCTATGTAATAAGCATAATGAAGAAATCTGTAAAGAGACTATTGAACTCTTCTGCGATATTATTATATGTTTGGGGAAAATTAGCCCCTAAAAGGCATATTTTCCGCTAAGGTGGGGGGTGTCAGGATCTGATAGCACCTGTGCTAAAGAATGTAATGTCTACTCTTTCTCTATTTGAATATCTAGTATTGTATGGTTGTGTACAGAATTTCCAAGGTGACATTCCCTCTTCGTGGAAAGGGGAATTGCCAGCTAATCCTTTGCAGGTGGTGTGTTAGAGAAAGGAGATGGCTCAGAGGCATGTCCATCTGTCAGTGAAGTATGCGGATGATGAGCAGATTAGCAGTATGTCACTAAGCAAGAAAAGAATGGAGTATGTGTCCAATGAGGAGGCTCCAAAGGGGTTTATGTTGGGGAAAGCAGTGATTTGGAGAGGGCAAGTTGGTCGGAGAGAATTTATTCCGTACCTAGGTGTCGTACCTAGAGGTTGCTCTGTGTGGAAGAGCGTAAAGTGTGCGTTTTCTGGTGCGCAAAGGACACAGACGTCCTGGTGTTTAGTGTTCTGGGCTAAGAAGTGCAGGCCCAGTATACTTGTGTTGGGAGACTCAAGGTTGAGCTCCAAAAAAGTGAATTTAACGTGCATTGAGTGTGAGGTGGAAAGTGTAATTGGAATAGTACACAACCAATCTTTACGGTATCTAATTTAATGTTGAACCGGATCACCTATATCCGAGTTGTAGTTGTATATATTTGTAAATAGCGTATTTTGTGTGTACATATATTCTTAATAAACTGATAATTCGGTTACTAGCGTAAGTCTTCATTTACACCAATCTCACAGTGGGTGACCGATATCACCTAGTAATATCGGTGGTGGCAGCTATATCTACCACGGACATTCTTCAAAGTTGTGTGGACTGAGGGGAACGTCCGACAGTATGTTTATTAAAAAAATGATTATTATTTTTTAAAAGATAAAATAATAAATTTTATTCGTAATTCAAAAACGTTTAATCATCTGGAAACATAATATTATTTTATAAATACATTTTTTAATTTCTGAGAATAGAAAGGAGTACATCATTTTCAGGATTAATTAACACATTTATAAAAAATTTTATTAAAATTACACTTTTATAAAAAATATTATTTCATTCTAAAAAATTGTTGTATTATTAAGTTAAAAATTAAAAATGCGATATTTGTAAAATGATTGTATTCTGGATTCCTTTCAGAGTCAGACCGAATAAGTAACGATTAATAATCTTCATTAATTAATAAATTTCATTACTTTTAATAATCTTCATTAATAATAAAAGCCTGAATTTTTGCTGTCATGTTTTTTTAGTTTTTGATAAAAGATGAAGAAATCATCCTTTTAAATATATTTTTGTTTTCTGCAATCAATAGTAATGTTGGAACAAGATGAAGTAAAGTACCCATAAATCATCATTACTACTAATCGATATATTAAATTAATTCTATAACAAGTTATTATAATACTTTACAGTACTGTTGGGGCAAAAAGGATAGAAGTCCATATTATATATTTTATAACAAATATTTTTCAGAAAAGCAATAGAAATACATTTTAATCATCTGGACGAAAGTTTTGTATAATTTGCATCAACAAAGGATCTTTCAGTTTGTTATTAAGTTTTCTTTTCAATGCACATTCAACTTTATCCAATATGGATGGTTTGTACGTCACAAAAAAATCTTTCGCAAATCCTGGTATGATTCGTTGGACTGCTTTAGAAAAACCTTTTCCATTCAGAAAATTATCAAGAAACACTGTCATATTCTTCCATTGCATATCTAATTTTAACATGTCCATTTCCATAGATTGGTTTGCAGTATGTAGTTGTCCTTTCCCAGCTAGAATTATGTCAGTTGCATTAATTTCGAAATCTCCTGATCCGTAAATCGGGAAAATCCTGCCAAATTTCCCACTTATGTTATAATAACCTCTCACATACAATTCTGGAAATGTCAAGCTTATATACAAATAAAGTTTCTCCAAGTCCAATGTCAAGTCAGCAACTTTGAAAGAAGACAAATTGTTGACGGTTACCTGTAAAACAAAAGGTAGATTAATAATATTTAATGTAATAGCAGACACTTATCTTAATTGTCACTGCTTTAAATTTTATGACAAAATTAAAAATAGGTTACAATAATATAAATGTAAAAAAAAAGAAGATGCTTTCAATAAAATTCACCAAAATTAGAAAAAAAAATTTTTTTTTCAAGTGTATCACCACATTTGGCTATATTTCAACAAGTTCGCAAAAATTTGGCGCTGCTGTAGTAACTTTGCCATATTTTTTTTGTTTTAATATGTTGAAGTAGATACTGATTTTTCCATAGGAATTCAAACTATAATTGAAAGTAACCATCAAATATCAGTAGTGTTTTTCGATGTCTTTCGAAATCGTAGGACATTTGTTGGCGAGATCATTTTGAATTCGAAATTGAAAAATTCCGAAACCTATGTTTAGTAATTTTAGTTATACTATGGAATGTCAAATTTCGAAATTTCATTTCTATTAGTGTATGAGATACGGTGATTATTTAAATTTTTAGATTTGCCCTTTTGTCGCCTCCCTTAAGGAATGAGTTTTTAACCCTTTGGGGACGAGCGACACGTATACGCGCCGCAAAAAAGGCTTAAGAATCCGTGTTTATTCCCATCAGGAAAATTTTACTGTATAATTTGTCTTATTTAATCGGAGCATTTTCTCGATTTAATATGGCACAAATTTCTGTTATTAAAAACCGGTGACAAAACATTAAAAATTTCATAAAAGGCTCTCGTCACGAAGGGATAAAAATCAATGTTTAATTCCTGTATTGCCCCCAAGAATACACATACATTCCAAAGCTCTATAACAGGAAATGGGGGAAAAATGAGTAATTAACTTTTTGGGCACCGCATACAAACATAATTATAGGTTAAGTAAAAGCACGTATAAAAAAAAAAATATTTAGAGCCAACAGATTTTCAGAACAAATAATTTTTATATTAATTTAACAGCTTTTAAGGAACTTCCACTGAAGAGACTTTGAGATACATCTTAAAATATTTTTTATTTATTGAGTTAAATTTTTTAATTTTTTTTGTCATGATTATCCAAACTATTTGTAAACAAAATTACGTGATAGAACCTCTCATAATTAAAAAATATATATTTAAAATTTATTAAAAAAGTGGGGAAATTAAAATCGTTATAACTCAAAATATTTGGGGAATTTCAATTTTTTTTATATTTAAAATAAACAGAAACATCTAAATTTTAATTTTGATTCAGCGTTTTCCAAAATATCAATTAAAAAAACTAATAATATTTAAAGTAAAAAAATAATATATATGATGTAACTTTAATTAAAAAATCATATTTTCAAGAGTGAATATTTTTTTCAAATTTGCTGAATCAAAATTAAAGTAAAATAATAAAAAAAAGACATGTTAAAAGTTTCTAGCTTTTAACTTTAACCGTTCTTCAGTTATAACAAATTAATTCCGAGAAATTATGAAAAAACCTATCATGAAGAAAATCACGTTTTCACAAGAAGTCATTTCCATGACAACCATTGTTTCAAAGCTAGATTTTAAAACAAGTTAACAAACCAAAAGCGAACAAACAAACCAAGGCGAAAAGATTAATATTTCCACTTCTAATTAAGTTAGAAACATGATTTAAACATCATTTCAAGCATAAAAAACGTATAAATCTTTGAAACACTATATATATATATATTTTTTTTTTTTCAGAAAATTTCAAAATTTTTGTGTTTTGGATCCCTTTAAATTATTAAGTATGTGTCACAAAATTAAAAGCACATGATGCTAACTCAAGTATATATAATAAACATTTTTTATATAAAATAAAAATAATAAAATGTTACACATAAAATAATTAATATTTTTTTTCACATACTTGTTTCACTTGCAGAGACAAAGATGCAAGTTTCTTATTAACTTTGAAATCTATATTACGAAGTTCTAATGGGTCTAAACGAGGCATATTGATTTCGTCCACCCTTTCTTTCATTTGCTGTCTAAAGTTCTCCAGAGTTTCTCGCAAATACTTTTCCATATGGAGATTGGACTCGACATAATTTGAGTGAAGAATACCACCTGTAATGCATTTCAAAATTAAAAATATCCAATTATTTTTCAGCAAATCTAAAATATATCAAGAAATAATAAATTTAATTTTTGTACAATATTTTAATACTGAAATGTATATTTCATGCTTTTACAAGTACAGTCGTAAAAAAAGTTAACTTTGAAATTAACTATAATAGAAGAAATTTGTTGGTACCAAACGATTGGAGTTAAAATCTACCTGTAAGGCATGGTGACGTCACTGCGACGTCGTTCAGAAGTCACTCTGTGACTTTGTGACCATTGATTGTCGATGTGACGTCACAGTGACTAAAATGCGAAGTCGTTATGGCCGTTTTAGAGCTCGTTTGTGACGTCACATTGTGACCACTTTGTGAAGTCACGGTGTGACAAATTTGTGAAAAATGTGTCATTTATGACTACTTTGACATTAACATCGTGACGAAACTGTGACAAAAGTATTTTTTAAAGTAAATAACGTGTTTTGAAGAATTTTTGTAATCTTTTAAATATTTTTAAGAAAGTCATATCTCACAAGGAAGGTCTCCATTGGGGGCATACTCAGAATTTTTTGAAAAAAATACGAATTAAACTACTCATGTAGGTAATAAAGGATCAGTGAAAATTAGCGGCGGAATTACATTATTAGATGTGTAAAAAAATAAAATAGTTTGGAATAATTGGCGTGAAAAGCTGAAAGCAACGCGGGATTTGGCGAGCAGTGCATTTCCTCGCCAAAAGCAGACGATTTTAATGAATCTGAAAATTGATTTTAATTGAATTCAATGTTAAAAATCTGCAGCATTTACTTTAACTTCACTCCACTACTTTTATAGAATATCTCTCTTCTGACCAATGAGAATGCTCCATAGCACGGTGAATTGACCGTGTCATACACTGTTAAAAATCTGCTGCATTTTGTTGCAACGCACTCCACCGCTTGTATATAATATCTCTATTCCAACCAATGAGAAAGCTCCATTTCACGGCCAAGTAACCTTTTTCTATACAAGCAAGGGAGTGCGTTGCAACAAAATGCAGCAGATTTTTAACAGTGCATTTTTCAATTTGGAACAATTTTAATCAATTTAAATTGTGTTTTAAATGATAAAATATATTAATTTCATTTTGTTATAAGTACATATAAACGTAATGCAAAACTAAAATTACTTAAACTAAACTTATTTAAATAAACTGAACATAGAAAGTTTTTTCTTTAAAAAGTATTCGAAGCGTAAAAACGTATTTTTCAAAATTTCGTTTTTTCGCCAACCGGAGATAAATCGCCAAATAAACGAAATTTTTATTATTTTTTTAAGGACGTTATAAGGAGGTTCCGCCGAATTTTTTTTTTTATAAACATATATAACTATATGAGAAGAACATTTTGTAATTTTTTCAGATTTTTCTGAGTATGCCCGTATGGAGACCTATTGTGACGTCACTGAGTGGTGGCATGTTGGTCACAGATGTGATGTGACCACAGTGACGTCACTGTAATCATGCATGCTATGAAGATACTTTGAAATGATATATATAAGCGTCGCCCAAATAAAAGTGGCATTGCTGCAATAACTCCACCATTTGAAAAGAAAGATCTCTGCGCATGTTCCTATAGAAGGCGGAGAATGCTTGAAAACATGCGATAGCGTCAGATCCTGCCAGATGCGTGCATGATAGCATGGGAGCGCGTTAGAAGGCATCGAACGCATCATGGATGCCTACAAACGGTGTCAATGCGCTGTCGTGTAACTTTTAACAGAGGTAAATGTGAATGCTAGGGAAACCTATCGTCGAATGCAAATTGTGTATATCACGGAGTGTATGCCAACCAGATCGTTATTCCAAAGGTCAAGGGATTTTCGTAGTCGTAGAAGACCATATGCGCTTAACCAAGTCGTGACTTGTCGTTGTACTGTATCTAGCAATGAAAATCTCTACACTATCGGAATACCTATCTATGTGAATTACACTCCGTGCCATGTACACACAATTTGTATTCAATGCTAAAATTCACTAGTACCCACATTTTCTGCTGTTAAAAATTGTATAATCGTGCGCACTCACCGTTTGGAGGCATCCGTGATGCGAACGATGCCTTTTAAAGTGCTCCCAATCAATGACACAAGCATATGGTTGAATCTGACGATATCGCATGCATTCTGAGCACTCTGAGCCCTCTATAGAAACCACTGAGCTCGACATATAACAGGAGGTCCGACTCTGCGGTCAGTCGTCTACTAGCCGAATTACAACCCGGAGAAGCATAGTAGGCAAGAGAGAAAAAGTAGTCCGCTTTTTCAATGTTAGACATAGGAGAAATCTCTTTATTATTATCCCAATTTATTCTTCACTAATTAAGTAAATTATAAAAACAATGAGAGTAAGTGATCTATAAGAACAGGAACTACCCGATTAGTACTTATTTAGCAGAAATATTTTTAATTAAATTGTTTATAAACCCCATCTTTCAAATCCATTCGAAATCGGCAGATAATGTTGTTTTGAAATTGGCATTTAATTATCCGGCTTTTTTATTATCCGAATATGTATTTTTATTTTATCATTTCTGAACGAAAGAATACTTTGTTTTTATCATTATGTTTATTGTTTTAAAGAACAATTTACAAATTAATTTCAACAAAATAAAGCTTCAAATTTTAATCAAGGGGTTTTAAGTAACACAAAAATTTCAGAAGTATTAAAACATAAGGTAATTTTTAATATAATAAATGTATTTATACTTATGTTTTCATAGTTTCAATGCGCATTATTATCGCCGTAAAACAAAATCTAGAGTGAAGAGGAAGCAGTTATCCTAAAAACTATGAGACTGTTCCAAATATTCAATATCCCCCCCCCAAATATAAACATAATACCATTTTTTATAGATAAACGATAAATTTATGAACGTGAAAATATTAAATTAAAAAGTAAGCTGTACGATAATTATACACTATTTTTCAGAAAATTTTAAAATGCATCTAAAAAATTATAACAATAATTGTTACAATAAATGAATTTATAGAATTACGATGATACATTAAAATAATAATAATAATAACAATAATGGAATAATGTTTTACACCAACTATCTAACTAAATATTAATTTAAATATTTATGTATTTTTATTAAATATTTATCCAATATATATGTTAAAGATTTTCTCAAAATATTTTCCAATAAGTATTTTAGTAATCTTTGTATTAAACACTAGACAAAAAATGATACTTGAAATTAAAATAAATCAAAACAAAAAATTATCATTCACAAAGTTTGCACATAGTCAAACCTCGTTAACAAAAACACGTTTAACGTGGATTACACTTAACATAAACTGTTTTTACAGTCCCCTACGAAAATGAATACAAATGTTTAATACTAATAACATGAATTACTGTTAATATGAACAAAATTTTGATACCACTTGAGATTCACATTAACGAGGTTCGACTGTATCACACTTGTGGCTGGTTAACATGTGCATAGGAGTTAAAAAAAAAAAAAAAAATAGGCATTTTACCTGTGAAATTGCAAATTTCCCTCTTTTGTCCAACGGTTTTTACAGCCGTAAGCAGAACAACTGCTCACCATGATATATGGTTAATAATTATATCAAGAAAATTAAAAGAAATTAGAAAATAAATAAACTGCTCACATAGTAGGCAATGAGCGAAACAGCGCTTTCTGCCTAGTATACGAACCAAAACTCAGCTAAAAGTGCCGTCACTGTATTCATCCGCGCTGACCGCGGCAGCTAACGTTGGGAAATAGGAAGCCGGATCTCCTGTTATATGTCGAGCTCAGTGATAGAAACATGATACGGAGTGTATGTCATGCAGATTGTTATCCCGAAGGCGTAGGGAATTTCGTAGTCGAAGAAGACCACATGCGCTCGACCAGGTCGTGACTTGTCGCTGTATTGTGTCTAGCAATGGAAATCTCTACACCATCGGCAGTCATCTTTCTTTTCAAATATCGGAGTTATTACAGCAATGCCACTTTCACATATTAAGCGAGTGAAAAGGACGTATTGTCAAAAAATAATACATTAATAGAAGTGACATAGTCATTGTGTAGCATTTCAACAAACGAGTACAAAACTTCAATTTGGATACAGTCCCTAAAATAGGCTCATTTTAAGATAATCAATTTCCCTTGCACTAATTATACTAATTTCATTAAAAATTGTATTTAGACGAGTTGAAGAGTGTAGAATTTTTTTATGATGTTAAAATCGGGTATTTGTATTAAAAAAGCAAAGCTTGGATTCGGTTTGATATGAAGATGCAAAATGATATGTAAGCAAATTTCATATACATGATTTAAAAGAAGACTTTATTTCCAATTGTTTGGTATCAGTAAATTTCTTCTACAATAATTTAATGTAGAGATAGTAAGAGGTGTTAACTTTTTTTTCCACATCAGAAATCTACAGGCAAAAGATTAAAAAAAATTATGGTACTCTTTTCAAGAAATTGGGCTTCAAAATATTTTTCTAAAATTGTTTTTTTCCCACATTAGTAGCAAAAGCAAACTTTTAAAATATAAATAACACTAAGCATGCAGTTAAACACATTATTTACTCCTAAATTGTATTGAATGAATTTTGGTGAAAGTCTTCTAATTAATTAATAGGAATACATTAAAAATTTCTAACTATTTAAAATTTTTAATTCAAATGCATCATACCATTATTTTGTATATTTGCCAAATTTTAAACTTTTTCCTTATCATTAAAGCTGAACTGAATATATATATATATATAATTTTAATTTTTCGCAATTCAATGAGACTTATTTTTCTTTTCGGAAATAATTTCTTTAAAAAAAAATCTAAAACTTGGCAGCTATGAATGTACCAATGTTATATCTTTTATTTTTCCATAAGAGAAATTTGCAGTGTGATGCCACATTGCGAAAATAGTGTAAAATGACAAGCATTGTAAACGATCAAAATAAAAAATCATATGTTACAGGTTTAATATAGTTAAAAATTATTTTATAATACTTTCTATCATTAATGAAAAAATTATGTAGTTAAATATTAAATATAACTTTTTTGCTACTTATATTAATTGCCTATAGATAGCGCTAAAAGAATATTTTGAAGCAAAGCTTAATCAGTATTCCTTTGATATCATTTGCGCGGGATAAGAGAAGGTGCAATATACTCTAACTCTCTAATATGAACAACTCGGTATTATGAGCACATTCCGATTGTCCCGGCAAAACTCAATAGATTTAACAAAAGATGAAGTCTCTGTTTTCTGAACACATCTAATCTGAACATACCATTATTATGAACTCTACTTTTTGTCCCCATTTCTAATCCACCTCTCTGTAAACTGGACACGTGTTTGGAATTTGAATTCGAATTCCCTTCGTGGAAATTTGGGAAAACTGTTACAGAAGAATTAAAAAGTTTAACAAACTCGATTGAAAAAAAAAAAAAAAACGCTCAAAATCACTGCTATATTTTAAGAAGAGTAGAACCTCGATTATCCGAAGTAATTGGGACCGACCTATTTCGGATAATTGAAATTTTCGGATAATCGAGAATTCACCCATAATCCTCTAATTTAATATATAGTATTGTCAGAGCCCGATCAAGCCGAAGTTGGGCCCAGGGCCAGTTAAAAAATTGGGCCCCCCTACCTACCCATTTTCGTCGACACTTTCACAAAAAAGACGGGGTTTTTGACGAGTTGACAAAGTTGTTTGGGTAAAAAGTGCCTAGGTTAAAAGCTTCTGAAAATTTTATCGCGTCATTAAGAATATTAAAATTTTACACTTCATTTTTTATAAAACAATATTATTTTAAAGGTATTTGATTAAAAGAAAAAAATCAGTTACATAATTTCTGGGCCCCTGAAATTGGTGGGCCCAGGGCCAAGGCCCCGGAGGCCCGTGCTTTAATCAGGCCCTGAGTATTGTCACTGACATTGTGAACTGTTATTAAGACTTATTTTAACTGCTAAATACTAAATTAAAATTATAAATGAAAATAAATTTATTTCTGAAACAAAAACTTAAAATGGTTTAAATATTTTCCGAGTTTTTTTTCATCTCACTGACAATTGACATGCCAAAGTGAAACTCCTTAGCAAGTTTTGTCACAGCTACTCCCGATTCTAGTCGCGTAACAATATCATATTTTTCCTGTATGGTTTATACGATTCTTTTTCTCTTAATGGAAGCCAAGATAAAAAAGGAAATTTGAGTATAAAAAAAAAGACAATGCGTAAAATCTATACGATAGCACTCAAGAAAATTCTGATCGGAATGTAACAACAGAAAATAAGAACAAACAGGAATTCTGGCTTGCTGCCAAAAGTGACCATAACTAAAAGATCGTCCTAGTAGGGGTAGAAAGAAAACAGCAAACGGGTTTTTTATTCCTTTCTTTTTTTAACTTTTCTGGAATATAATTGTCCACAAAGGATAAGTGACACAAAGTGACTCCTCTCCCTTTTCAAATTCTGTTGCAATGAAAATTTCTCTGTTCTTGAGATGACAAAAGAGGTTAGATTCTTTACACTTGCAGAGGGTGCATTAACATTTGATTGTTCTAGGACTCGGCAGAATGACCTTTCAAATTTCGAAATGGGGTGTGTTTTTGTTTAGAACATGGACGTTTGAAAAGGGGGAAGAGTACACTCATACCGAGAATTGAGCTTGCGAGAAGGAATTCTAAAATAGGGAATTCCAAAATATTTATCTGAACTGGTTGTTTGGAAAAGGCGTCTTGCATACAAAAAGAATGTGGGAAAAAATCCCCTTAAAAATGCATGTTTGTTAAGAGAAAATTTTGGATGACAGTAGAAAGTGAAAAAAAAGGACAGAAGAAATTGACTTCGGTTAATGAAGAGTTTCGGTTAATCGAGGATAATAGAGGTTCTACTGTATATACTTGAAGTTGCAATTTGTTAAAATACTTCAGGTAAAATCTTCATTTTATTGTTAGAGCACCTGTTGTCACATTGCTGTTCGTTCACTTTTGTAAAAGAAGTCATGTTATAATTTTTTTTTAGATAAAAAATGTAAACATTTAGTTTTTGATTAGTTAGAGACAATTACTGTAAGTTAAGATAATCCACTTCCATTTTGATTAGTTCAAATACAATTTTTTTGAATTATTGTTAATCACAACTTAAGCATGATATTTTAAAGATTAATTTTGGCATTTTCGACTGTTTTCTTCTATTGTTCTACTACTGGAAAAATGGCAATTATAGAAACTATTTGCTTATAATTTTGCTGCTATTTAATTTCAACAAATTTCATTTTTGCCCATGATAGGACATTTATTAAGGGTTCTAGCAATCATTTTAGTTTACATCTAAAACACAAAAGAAGGAAATTATAATAAAACCCCCGTATCACCGACCTTAATTGATCAACTACTGGCTCGGTCACTCTATATAGTAGTAGTAATAGTAGTAATGAAATCTCAATTTTCCTCTATAATAAATATCTTCATAATCTGAACATTTTTGGTCGGTTCCATGAGTGTTCAGCATCGACAGAGACCACTGTATAAATTTAACAAACATATAGTTTATTATTTAATGAAATTTTTCCTTGTATAACTGTTCGGTTGTATTGTAGCAAATAATGCGAGATGTCCCGATTTCCAGGTACCCTATGACCAGTCCCGCAGAACCCCTATGCCGGACACCAAATGCCCTGATTTTTCCTGGTGTATAAATTTTTCTAAATCATTTCTTTTACTATATCATACTATTCGTTAGTCCTTTTGTAAATGAAAAAATGCTGGCCATAGAATTTCACAGTTTGCAGGATTTTAATCCATACCTGTCATCATGTTTGTATGCCTCAAAAATAAATATAGTGTCTTCCAATCAAAAATAAAACCCCCACGAAAAGTATTTTGTATTCTGATATTTACCTCTTTCTTTTCTAAAGTTGTTTATAAAAAAGCATGGTTTAGATTAATAATTGCATTCATAGGAAACTTTAAAGGGATAGAGAAATATAAAGTACTAAAAGTTAAAGGTCTGGAAAGATGCAAAATAAATTCCAAAAGGTATTTAAAGAAGTGATGAAAGAAATTTTCATCACCCTGGGCGTTGTGACTACTTGCCTTGTCGTGAACTCTGGATGGTTGTTTCTCAATCTAGTAGAAAGAAGAAAGAAGCCTACCTTGGTGTCATCTTGGAAGTGCTTCAGAATCTTTAATTTCTTTATAATAATAATAAAAAACTTTCTTCTACTGTCTATCTATTAATTGGCAAATATCCTTAAACGAATTCCGAAAGTTTTTACGTAAGTTAGAATGTATATGTACAACAAGGGAAAAACATTGGAATAGCTTATATAGTTAGGGATGAGAAGTTTTTCCTGGACGAGGGCGCTCCGGCCCTCTGGACATTGGGCTGGCAGGCCAGGTTCTGCAGCGCCGGATAACCCACCAATCGTCATAGTCTTCGAGATCCCGCGTTGCTACACTGAGAAAAAAAATATATACCTCCTTCACCTAGAATGAATAGTTAGTCACTTTCTGAATCCTTAATCTAGAAATATAGATATCTGAACTATGCGAATAAGGTAAACAGTTAAGCATAATAGACGATATGATCTAGAATTTCTAGTCTCTTGATTCCTAGGAGAATCGTTTCAGGTGCGAGAAATTATCGTTTGACTTCAAGAATGGTTTCATAAACAAGAATTATAGTTACTATAACCAACCTCTTGTGTTCGCATCTATTTGCAGTGATTTTTAAATAAGTTTGAGGACGAGAATATAGAAAACGCTTTTGAATTTTAATAGGAGACTCAAGAACTCTCCCCCAAATAAAACTAGAATTTATAATGATGAAATGGAACAATTTTTTCTAGACCCGATATTTAGATTCTAGATGCCAGAACCAATTTTTTTCACAGTGTAGCACCAGTCCAAGCCAGATCAATAGTCGCAATTTTTTACAAAATGATGCACATTTTAAAATGCTATTAGACTATCTATTAGGCTACAACTAGGCTTTCGGGAAACTGGGCCGGCGGGCCAGTACAATCCTGATCAATAATCGCAATTCTTAACAAAATGACACACATTTTTAAATGCTATTAGACTCTATAATCTGAAACATAATTAATGCAAATTAAAGTTATGTTAAAATTAGCTCGAAGTGATTCTCTTCGTCTCTATTGCCTAAATCTACATGCGAAATTAATCCTTCTAATGCTTTAAGCACTTTGCGAACGCACTCGAAATTCAATTCAATTCATCTAAGCTCAGATGCAGAAAATTGGTATAAGATGCATTTCAATGTTTTATAACTTGGTCAGTTTTAGTGTTGGATAAATGAAAAAAAAAAAAAAATCCCTACTTTTTTAACATAGTGGGTAAATTTTTGCTAAGTATCACTTACACGATCGTCAGACTTTACTAAAATTTAGATTTCGTAACTTTTTGAAATTTTTTTTTTAAATCAAAACAACGTAAATTTTTACCTCTTTTAAAACATTTTTGTAATTTGAACTATATGTCTATTACTAACGGTTTAGAAATTAGCCATTGGACACAGTTGAAGGCGGATACATTGTAAACAGAAAACGTTTATATTGAAGATTTTAAGTTCATATAACAGAAGTACTAAGACAGTATAGAAGTATTAAAAGTAAATATATTACACTTTATGTTTGTTTGTTTTTGTTGGGGGGGGGGGGGGTGAGTGATAAATATTAAGCTGGACATCGTCCTCATAGCGTAAATGGTAAAGCATTTGGAGTGATATTCCAAAAATTCCGATCCCCGGCTTGGACATTTTTCACTTTGTTGGTTCTACGCTTAGTTAGCATTGATAATTCACGTACAGTCAATCAGGTTAACTTTGACCTATCAGAGTAACTTTGAGCCTAGAGAGAAAAAGATTAAATCTGCTACATCACTTGAGTTAACGGCAAAGTTTTAATCTCAAAATATTGATAGCAGCACTAGTGTGAGCTTGGCAGCTCATTAGAAATAATTTCTCAATATTTACCACCATGGCAGAACGGATCAAAGTTTTATAAAAGTGGAGCAAACTTACTCTGATTGACTATATTAAGTATTATATATTACACTTATCATGCATAGTATAATGGTTAAGGAGGAATGTATAATCATGTAATACATGCAGTATATTTCATTGTTTTAGTTAGTTTACCAGTTCAATATACGAGGAAAAGACAGTGTGTAGGACACAAACATATATGAGAGAACAGAAATTAGTAATAAACTATTTTCAAATATGCTCATAAATGCGTTAATGCATCCAACTATAGTTGGATAAGGCTGCTGGATAAGGCTGTTGGATAAGATAAATTTGAATTAACTCTTATATATAAGAGTTAATTTCAAATTTATGAGACAACAGTTGTACAAGAAGAGCAGGGGCATTCAAAAGTTATTGACAAAAAACAAAGTGGTTATCTTGTTAAAATTGAAAAAAAAAAAAAAAAAAAAAAAAAAAAACAGTGTGAAATGTTGAGGAAAAGGTCAGAGGTGATAGGCGAAGAATTAAACTGCTTTCTCAGCCATCAATGTCAATATTAATCAACTGTAGACTTAAACTGTGTACTTTATTGCAATTACCATTGTTGTTCGCGACCACTTCGTTCTTCGTTAACAACTTTTTAATGCCGATGCTCTTCTTGTACAACTAATTATTGTCTCATAAATTCGAAATTAATATCTTATAAATGGAGAATGTCGCCACCTATGAGCATATTTGGAAATAGCTTACTTCTAATTTCTGACTTCTCATATCGGTTTGAGACCTACTTACTGACTCGCATAATTTATTCTGTTTTATAATAATTATACCTCTTAAATTAGCTGATGTGGTTGCAACGACGAAAAATAATAGAAATATCGCACAGTGAGACTTCATAATTCTGGCTGTTTTTCCTGAAAGAGAAAAGACGCATGTAAGATTTCATGTAAAAATCTTGTTTACTTAAAGTTAAACTGATAAAGTATGGTTAATTTTTAACACTGTCAGTCAATTGATAAATCAATCATAATAGTTGGTAAATTTCCAAGTGAATTGAAAAAGTCCAGAACAGGATTCGAACGAGGGATGAATTGGCTAAAGCCACAAATATTCTACTAACTGAGACATCCTGCACGAATTTGGAGAACTAATTCACCCAACTAATCCTTAACGATCACAGCATCTGGTCTAATATCTGAATTAGCTCAACAGAATAAATTGAATGTTATTTTCTGGAATAGAAGTAAACGCTGCATGCATAATAATTTTGTATTAATATTTACTATCTTCGATCCCTGGGTCCCCATTCGGAGAATTTTTGTTGTTTTACTTACAAAAACAAAAATGTTTCATTTTTTTTTTTTTTTTTAACATTACTTTTTAATAGTTGAATGTTTTTTTTTTTTTTTTTTTTTTTTTTTTTTTTTGCGTTGACAACAAAAAAATAAATGCCTGCATCTGAGCTAAATCCTTCTAAAATAAATATTATTTTCATCTGAGTTTATAAAATGCTTAATAAAATTCAAAAGACACTGTGACCAAGAAAGTGGATAAATTTTCACGAGTATTTAATTTTTATAAGTATTTTTTTTCATTAAATTTTTATTGAGTATTTGTAGATTATTTATTTGTTTAAAGCTCTTAAATTTGTGATTGCGTTCATTTAGGTTAATGATTATTAAATTGATGTTTTAAGGGTGGTTTTGTTTTTGATCCATATTTTTTAACCTAAATTACTAAGCAACTAAAGGATCAATTTCTTAAAAGATTTTTTTTTTCTGTCACTTACAACGCCATTTTGTTTGGAAAAAAATAATGAATAAGTACACTGGTGTGCAAAATTTAAGGAGGAGTCCCAAAATTCCAATTTTCAAGGGATTTCCAAGTGATAATTTTCACGCAAATATCCAAAAGGAAGTAATATATTTCGAATAATTACTATCCCTGCATAAGAGCTAGTCTATATAACATCTCATTCAGGTCACACATGGTCACAAGAATCACAGTCGCTACGGTGAAACAAAAAAATAGGAAATTTCATAGGTCTCTTTTATGAGTCTCAAAAGACTACTATATGTGACTCCCCTGTCAGGTCACTGCGACTGCTGCTTTGTGACGAGTCACCAGGTGACTTTAAAGTGTCGTTTTATTGAGACTCTCGTGTGACTGTCATTTGGAGGCTCAATTTCAAAGTCATTGTGAATGTTGCATTATGATAAATCACCAAACAATGTCCCATTTAAGTCACATGGTGAGTTTTCACCACTTTTCACAGCGGTTACTTCACAGTAGGGTCTCTGTTACCATTTGACAAAGTCTTGTGACAGAGAGTCACCATGTGACTTTAATGTGTCATTATTTGGTTATTTATAATAATGCAACATTCACAATGACTTTGAAGTTGAGCCTCCAAATGACAGTCACATGAGAGTCTCAATAAAACGACACTGAAAAGTCAAATGATGACTTGTCACAAAGCAACAGTCGCAGTGACCTGAAAGTGGAGTCACATATAGAGGTCATTTGAGACTCATAAAAGAGACGCATGGAATTTCCTATTTTTTGTTTCGCCGTAGTGACTGTGACTCTTGTGACATGTGTGACCTGAATGAGATGCTATATGGACTAGATGTTATGCAGGGATGGTAATTATTCGAGTTATATTATTTCCTGTTGAGTATTCGCGTGAAAATCATCGCTTGAAAATCCCTTCGTCCTTAAATTTTGCACATCAGTGTATATTATTTATTATTTTAGCTTTGGAACTGAAAAGGTTAACACAATTATTCAACTGAAAAATAAGTTGTAACAATTGTAAATGGTTGAAATATTCTGGGTTAGGATTCGAACTATTGGCTGTTTGGGTGGGCTCAGTCTGTTACAGCATGGGTGGATTTTCACGCACTTGTAAATTTACAACTGTTAAGTTGATAATAATCATCGAATTTCAGCTTAAGGGGGGTCCGAAACACATTTTAAAATAACTTTTATTCATTGAATTAAAATTTTGAATCTTTTTGTGATGCTTAACTGTATTATTTGTAAGAAAAACCACATAATAAAACATCTTTTTTTTTTTTTTTTTTTTTTTTTTTTTTTTTTGCCTGTTACAATTAAAAATTTCTTAAAAAAGTGGGGTGATTGAAAATCATTAATAACTTAAAGTATTATTTGTAGAATTTCAATTTTTTTGCATTTCAATAAACATAAATATCTAAATTTAATTGGATTTAGCATTTTTTAAAACATTAATAAAATAAAACATTTAAAGTAAAAATTGAAAAAAAAATGATCAAACTTTAATTAAAAAATTATAATGTCAAAAGTATTGTTTTTTCTTCAAATTTACTTTTTCAAAATTACAGTAAAACAATCAAAAAAGACATGTTCCAAGTTAGAAGCTTTTATCTCTATCCGTTCTTGAGTTATAACAATTTAAATCCGAGAAATGATAAAAAATGAATAAATAAATAAAATCATAAAGAAAAACGCATTTTGCCAAGAAGTCATTTCCACGACAACCATTGCTTGAAAACTAGATTTTTCAAACGAAGATAATATTTTCTCTTTTAATTAAGATAGTAGCACAATTTAAACGTCATTATAATCATACTCCCCCCCCCCAAAAAAAAAAAAAAAATAATAATAATAATAATAATAAATAATAAAAAATCCTGAATGCATTACAATTTTTTTTTACAAAATTTGAAAATTTTTATGTCCCGGGGCCCCTTAAACATACAAGTTTCCATAATGGACAAAATATCTATGCAGGGTGTTTCTAAGATAGTGAAGAAACCTTTCCAACGATAAAAGCATGAAGAAAAACAATTTATATATAAAAAATCAGGGTTCTAAACAACTAAGTTTTTCTAATGTCAAATTAAGATGCTGTTTAAAATTCTAGAAGGGTATTTCCATCTTAGAAGTCTTTAAACAACGGAATTAAAAATTGCGAAATTTACTTAGCCGCTTCCTGATTTGCCCGTATGTTGTACAGATAGATAGCATCTATATTCTATTCATAATTTAACATTCTCATCAGTAAGTTTTTATTGTAAATTTTACATTTTTTAATCGGATCATTTTTCTGATTCAATTAGCTGAAACTTTTTGCTTTGAAAAATCGGCGATAAAAGATTAAAAATACTGCAAAAGACATGAAAAAAAAATAAGCAATATTTGAAAGGTTTTTTTTTTTTTTTTTTTTTTTTTTTTTTAAAAATATTATCAATTCAGTGATTAACCTTCATTGGATCGCAGTACTTTTGTGTTTCGATAAAAAATGTCTGGTAAGGAAAGGTGTTTTACATAATTACAAGCAAAAAATAAATGCTTAAGATATAGCACATTTACAATACAATTTCAAGTGTGTACAAAAACAATTTAATTACACAATATTACGCAACTAATGTAGATGCTCACCGTAAGAAGGTGGATAAAAATTGTGTTTTTCACATAAATTTGAAAAAAAAACTGATAAAAAATAATTAACAATATGGAAGCGTTTAGATGAGCTAACTTCGGCTAGTTTATGTTCTAATAAACGCACTAGTAGCATTTGTAATACTTCTGGGTAAACCAGGCTTTGCGGTTAATATACCATAACAAAATTAAGATTTCATTTTAAAACAAGATTTTAACAAATATGCAATAAAACTGCGTTATTAAAAAAGTCTGCTTAATAATTAATAATTATTACTATTTTTTTAAAGATCTTTGAAATTGTATTTTTTTTGTTGTTTACCCCCCCCCCCCCCCCATGGAAAAAAAGAAATATTTTCATTTTTATCTTTTGCTGGCAAATTTCATTTTCTGGTGTCAAGCTTTTGGATGCACGCAGACGATATACCGGTCTCGAAAGGAGCGATTCCAATGACAGTTTTTGGATTGAAAAACCGGTATGACGCGCTATGCATTACACTGAATTTTATTATATAGAGATTATGTATTGCAGTTTATTAAATTGCATGAATTCGATTATTATACGCAAAAATTCAATTAAATTATTCGATTTTGCCTATTACTAATAGATAACTCACACAGCCAATAAATACAAACCATTTGATTGTTACATTATCTACATGAAGCTAAATATAGATAGTGAAAAAAAAGGAGAAAAATGTATTATTTTTAAAATACGTTCATTGCATAAGTGCCAAGTGCCAAGTTTTATGTTTTTTAATACCCCTATTCTGTATTGCAAAATTTATCATTTAATCAAGCAGTTCTGGAAATAAATAAGCGAAATTTATCTTTTCTGCAAGATTGATAAGGAAAAAGTGTAAACATTCGCAGCTAGGTGTGGAATTACATATATTCCATGCAAGAACAAGTGGTGAAAGAGAATACTTATTAATTTTAAAAAGGTGTTCTTTTTCAGTAAAAAAAGCATGCATTCAATATAATTCCGTTTCTTTTTAACTTTCTAACATAGTAGTAATTGTTTATGAATTCGGTTTGTCAGTCCTTACTCAAACTCGAGTAAATATAATTCGATTGCCATGAAATTGATATAAGTTATATTATTGGGATTTATTCAGTATTGAAAATGAAGCGTATAGCATTTACGGTTCATCTACAGGGACACTCAAAAGAATTCCGATACATTGCGATCTATGAAAAAAAATCATTTATGGTGTATTTAAATCATATTACACTATTTTAAGCATATTAAAATTGATAAATAACTCTGAGGTGTAACGAAAAATTTCTTATTATTAAATAACAATGTGCGTAGAATTTATCGTTCATTTACAGAAACACATAAACGAATTTAGCTACAGAAGAAAATGATCAGTAGTTGAACTATTGAAACCTACGTACAACATTTCTTGGAAGAGGGATTTTAGTCATGGTATGTGTTTTAAAACTTAACTATTGTTTTAATATTACTTGCTTTTTATGAATTCTGTAGATTATATGAAAGGCCGCATTTTAACTCTGTTTAATGGATTAGTGACCACAGAGAGGTTTTTCGGCTTTTGATTGGTTGGGGTTTTTTAGGCAATTTTTTAAGCGCCATTATGAAAACCCAAAACACTGACTTTAAAAAATACAACTGAAAATTTTATTGTGAAACTAAATGTGTGTAACTATTGTGTTACTAAATCGTGCATACAGAACGTTGCAAAATTAAAAGCTAAGCAAATGTCAGCATCGGATTCTGAAAAAAAAAAAAAAAAAAAAAAAAAAAAAATCTGTAATCTTACAAATGTAAAGTTTCCGAAATCTGTATGGTTACAAATATTTTATCTGTACATTGTGCAAGAAAAAATGTAAATCATACAAAGCTAATTTTTGTAAAGTTACAGTGATCTGCAACTTTACAAACAAGTCTACTAAAACTACAGTTATCCTACTAAAATTTTATCTGTAACCTGGGTTGCAGTTACATGAAAAACTCTTGGAATCCCAGTTTCCTAAAAAATTTTTAGTAACCTTACAGATTTTTTGATTTTCAGTGCAAATCTGTATCTGTTACATGCATTTTTGCTGTTGCCGTTACATAAACAGCTCTAGGAATCCCGGCTTCCAAGAAAACTTTTAGTGACATTACAGATTTTTTATCTTTCCACAGTGTAGAGGTTGACCGGAATATCGATTATTAGTATTTAAATTTAATGTTTGCTTAATTTATAACCAGGGATATAGTGGAGGGTATACGGAGAAATACACCGTATATCTTCCGGATTTTTTAAAGGAACACCGTATGCCCTCTGTTTCACAAGAAAGCTATAGTACACTGTAAAAAAAATCTGCAAAGGTACTAAACTTTTTCTTGGAAACTGAGATTCCAAGAACTTTTCCTGTAACGGTAACAGGCAAAAATTCAAGTTTCAGAATCGATTACATGAATTTTTCCTGTTATCGTTACATGAAAAGTTCTTGGAATCCCAGTTTCCTAGAAAGTGTTTAGTACCTTCACAGATTTTTTTTCACAGTGTATACACACTCGAGGTTATACCCTCTGTCTTGATAGTATACCATCTCCTTAGAGCGTATATCCTCTGTTATTTTTACGAAAACATCCCTGTTTATAACTTTCCAACATTCTATACTCATCATTTAGCAACTTTTTCATTTATTTTATTTTCACAGTAAAATTTTCAGTATTATATATTATGATGTAATTGTCCAGCTAATTATATATATATATATATATATATATATATATATATACATGTATCTATAAAACTTTCACTCCCTAAATAAAATACTAAAATTCTATAATCTTTTTATATGTATGAATGTAAATGTTAAAATATATACACATTTAAGACATTTTTCAAAATGATATCTCAAATCAAATTTAATCTTCAAAAAAAAAAAAAAATAAAAATAAAAAAAGTCACAAAAGACAAAAGTCGACCAGAAAAAACAAGTTTCGTATAAGAAAAGCAGATGGCGGCATTACATATTTTTTTTTTCTAATGTGTACCATTTAATTTGCACTTTGTTTTTTAATAACATTTTGCGGAATTCTCAATTAATTAGTCATTTGATAAGAATTGGGTTAATTTAAAATGTTGAATGTTAAATTTTGATTTACTTATATACAAAAAAGAATTATACACTGGCGGAAAAAAAAATCCCAACACCAAGGAAAACTTATTGTAGAGTAATGAAATTTGGACAGTGCATTTGTCTAGTTAAAATGTTTAATTGATTAGATTTTCGAGATCATAGGTTAATTTAAGGTCAATAAAATGCATTTCAAATGTGAAATGCTGTTACATTAAAAGTCGCTATAACCTCCAGAATTTTGAATGCATACTTGCACATGTGCATGCATTGTGTCATACAGGTGCCGAATGTCACTTTGTCGTATGGAGTTCCATGCTTGTTGTACTTGCTGTGTCAATACTGTGATGGTCAGTGCTGGCTGGGGATGACACCGGAGTTCTCATCCAATGATAGCCCATACGTGCTCAATGGAAGACAGATCTGGTGATCTCGCTGGTCAAGGTAACAGGTCGACACTCTGTAGAGCACGTTGCGTTACAGTAGTGGTATGAGGGCGCGCGTTATCCTGTTGAAAAACGCCCCTTGAATGCTTTTCTTGAATGGCAGCACTACAGGTTGAATTACAGGACTGACTTACAAATTTGCAGTCAATGTGCTTGGGATAAGACCGAGAGTGCTTCTGATGTCATAGAAAATTGCTTCTTAGACCATGACTCCAGATTGTAGATCCAGTGTTTTTAAGCCGCAGACAGTTTGATTGCAGGCGTTCCCCTGGCCTCCTTCTGACCAGCACACGGCCATCACTGGCACGAAGGCAGAACATGCTTTCATCAGAAAACACAACAGATCTCCTCTCCATCTTCCAGTGAGCTCTGGCTTGACATCATTGGCGTCGCAAACGACAATGGCTTAGAGTCAGTGGAATGCATGCCTTGCATCGAACTGTCCTTGAAGTAACCGATTTCTAACATTTCGTTGTGTCATTGTGGTACCAACTGCGGCTCAAATTTCTGTCGCAGGCACAATACGATGAGCCACATGCGTACGCCGAATACGACGGTCTTCCCTCTCAGTAGTGTCACGTGGTCACTCGGAACTTGGTCTTCTTGAGGCAATACCATCCCTTGACCATTGCTCCCTACAATCATGCACAGTGGATACATTCTGTCCAAGTCTTTCTGCAAAGTCGCGGAAAGAAAATCCACTTTCTCGTAGCCCTAATTTACGACCTCTTTCCAATTGGGAAGCTGATGATAATAGCTTCTTCGTCTTCTTAAAGGCATTCATGATCAACCTCAACTCAATTCGTCAAATTTTGAAGAGAAAAAATGCTCACGAACTTTACAGCACTCGTTTAAAGCAAACCTGACTTTAAAGTTGTGAGTGGCGCTACTAGCGCCACACTTATGCGCGAAGCCCGAAATTTGAATCAATGTCATCTTTCAGATGTATAAACACGCCTACAAAATTTCGTTTGGCTAACACAAGTCTTTCTTGGTGTTGGGATTTTTTTTCCGTCAGTGTATTATGGCGTATTACTACTAAACATCAGATACTCAAACATCAGAAAAAAAAAAAAAAAAAATCCCTCTCGGCTTGGTCTATAGGCGGAGGTAGATTTCGAAGCTTGCTCATTTCAGCAACAAAAAATATGATTAGAGATAAATCCAGTTTAACAATTTTCTTTGGACGCTTTTGAAAATTTTTAATTTATTTTTATGTAAGAACTAGTTTTTATCAAAATCATCTTAAGCGAAATTCGGCTCAAATGCCCATTTTGACAACATATTTTGAAATATATTCTGACTTTATTATTAAAAAATCGACCAATACGCAAATTATATAGTTCCTAAATAACAAAAAACTGTCAATTGAATGCTTTTGAGAGCGAAATCGAATTTAAAAATGAGTCAAAGTAACCAATTTGTTATTTGAATACATCCTCAATTCTTAAATCATGATCGCTTTGGGAAATTTTGTCCGAAGTGCTCACTTTGACAGCTTTAAAAATATATATATTTAACTTTTATCAAAAACTAACCGATACGGCATGTTACACAGTTCCTAAATAACAAATAACTGTCAATGGAATGCGTTTGAAAGCAAAATTGAATTTAAAAATCAGTTATAAAATAACCATTTTGTTATTTTTATACATCCTCAATTCTTAAATCATGATCGCTTTGGGAAATTTTGTGCGAAATGCCTACTTTAACAGCTTTTTAAAAAAATATATTTAGCCTTTACCAAAAAATCGACGAATTCTCACATTATATAGTTCCTAAATAATAAAAAAACTGTCAATTGAATGCATTTGAGAGCAAAATTGAATTTAAAAATGAGTCATAAATTAACCAATTTATAAATACATCCCCAATTCTTTAATCATGATAGTTTTGGGAAATTTTGTGCGAAGTACCCATTTTGGCAACCTTTTTTGAAATATATTCTGCCTTTATCAAAAAACTGGCAAATCCATCACATTATATAGTTCCTATATAAGAGGACCTGTAAATTGGATGCGTTTGAGAACAAAAATGGATTTAATAATGAGTCAGAAAAAATGCAATTTGTTATACTTCTTCAGTTTTTTCAATCAGCATCACTTTGGGAAATTCTGTTCAAAATACTGTTTTTGGCAGTCTTTTTAAAAAAATATTCTGATTTTATCAAAAAACTGGCTAATACGTCACGTTATACAGTTCCTAAATAGGAGGATCTGCCATTTTGATGCGTTTAAAATCAAAAGTGAATTCAAAAATGATTCAGAACATAAGCAGTTTGGATTTGAGTTTTTTTTCTCAAACTCCTATTTTTAATTTATTTTTGCTATAAGAATTGGTCCTATGAAAAACTTGTTAGTATAAAAGTCGTAGATATTATTGAGAAGATGAAAAATAAATTTAATTAGATTTGATTGCTTAAGAATTGAGTAAGTTATGTATTTTTATCATTTTCCACCCCCCTTTCTCTTTTCGTTTTTAATTTTTTTCATCGGTAAAAGTTGTTCCTATCCAAAACTTGTAAATACAAAAGTTTTAGATAATTTTGAGAACATTTATAAAAAATTTAGTTGGATTTTATATCTAATAAACTGACGAAGTTATGATTTCCCCCCCCCCCAAAAAACCTTGTTTTTTTCGCCCCTTGAGCCCATTTTTAACTTTATCAAAAATCTGTCATGCATAAACTTTTGGTCCATTCTTTAGAAATAATATAAACTTTAAACTGATTCGATATCTATTTTAATTCAGAAGTTATCGCGTTTTTTCTGTTTTCACAAAAACCCTCCTAACTTCCACCCCCTTGGTCCGATTTTGCCCATTAACGAATTTAGCCGAGATTTTACGCCCCTTGATTTTATGTAAAAGTTTGAAGAAGATCTGAGCATAATTATGGAAGTTATGGTATCCAGAAGAAAGTGATATACACCAATAGATAGATAGATAGATAGATAAACTTTTTTACTAATGGTAGTTTTGGGGTCTAGGGGTCGTGATCGGTGTAGATCTGCAAAAATTTTTCAGAAATTCCAACATGGGAGAGATCGCAATAGATAGTATTTCATACGAAATCTACCTAAAAACGAAAGATTAACTAACCATTCAGGAGGCCAGAAACTGCTCGAATACTTCTGTTGCCACGATGACAAAAAAGTATAAAAAACTACAGAATATTAATAACTCAAAAATGAATTGAGATACAGCTTTGAAATAAATTGCATTTAAAAGCATATCTCTCTCTCCCCCCCCCCCCCCCCCCATATACGACGATGTAAAAATTGAAAATGTGCGATGTTTAGAAAGTTTAAAAAAATTGTAAAACTGAAATTTCAATTAAAATTTGTATATGAATAGTCCAGGAGTATTAATGTTTAATCCATGGCGCACGTAATATATGACTCTGTTATTGTTTAAGCCAGACTTTGACCATCATAAAAATTATGTTTCATCTTCATCACCTTCTTCTTCCTTTTCTTCTTTTTTTAAAATAATTTCTTTACATTTAGAAATTTTTTTATTTGAATAGGGAAAAAATATCATTGTTAATAAACAAGAAAGTAAAAAAGTTACAAAATGGATAGATGCAAATTATCAAACATGAAAAAAAAAAAAAAAAAAACGAATCTAAAGAAAGAAAGAAGTATGAAAGACCGTCTTTAAAAGCAAAGAAAAAAAAAATGAACTCTGATTATCTACCCCACCGATTACGAAATATGAGACGATCTCGAAAAATTGAAACAATATAATACTAAACTGATTGTTTCTTAAAAAACATGTTTTTTTTCTTTTTTAGCACTTTCCAACAAAGTTGAAAAGTGCTTATGCATTCGGTTTGTCTGGCCATCTGTCCGTCTGTCCGCGCTGTAACTCCCGTAAATATACTCGGAATGCTATGAAATTTTTATATGTTATTCATGTTTACCCTAGCACGAACCCTATTGAAAATGAAGTATCTACCATGATTAGTTTATCTACAGAGAGAATCAAAATTTTCCCATTACATTACAGGCTATTGGGAAAAATCGTTAATATACTCGGATTGTTATGAAATTTTAGGACGTTATTGATGTTTACAATAGAACGAACCCTATTGAAAATGAAGTTTCTACCATGATTAGTTTATCTACAGGGCGAATCAAAAGTTTTCCATTACATTAAGGCCCATGGGGAAAAATCGTTAATATACTCGGATTGCCATGAAATTTTAGGACGTTATTGACATTTACCCTAGCACAAGTCCTATCGAAAATGAAGTTTCTACCATGATTAGTTAGTTTATCTACTGGGCGAATCAAAAGTTTCCCATTACATTACGGCCTATGGGGAAAAATTGTTAATATACTCGGATTGCCATGAAATTTTAGGACGTTATTGACGTTTATCTTAGCACGAACCCTATTGAAAATGAAGTTTCTACCATGATTAGATTATTTACAGGGCGAATCAAAAGTTTTCCATTACATTACGGCCCATGGGGAAAAATCGTTAATATTCTCGGATTGCCATGAAATTTTAGGACGTTATTGACGTTTACCCTAGCACAAGTCCTATCGAAAATGAAGTTTCTATCATGATTAGTTTATCTACAGGGCGAATCAAAAGTTTCTCATTACATTACGGCCTATGGGGAAAAATCGTTTCAAAGGAACTTTAAAGATGTTATACCCTGTCAAACATATTAAAATATGCATTCTATAAAATATAAGGTGAAAATGTAGCTATTATACATTTACAGGGCCACACAAAAGAATTCCATTAGATAACGGTAAAAGGGGGAATTGTAGGTGACATATTTCAAATATATTAAGCTGTTTCATGTATTATAAAATTTATATAAGTCACTGAAGCTTAATATAAATTATACGCTACTGTCTTGCATAATATGAAGTACATAGCATTTGCAGGGCCATACAAAAGATTTCAAATAGTATATTCTTTCCGAAGTACCGTATATGTGTCCGATGATGGCTGATGGAGGGATGAAATGCATTTTAATTATGATATTCGCGTTTATATTTTGCTAAATATATGCACATTATATGGTGTGTATAAATGTTATAGTTGATATACAGGGCTACCCAAAAGAGCTCACCAAAGTTACTGAATATGAGCGTAAATTATTTAAACGTGGTTCTTAAGTAGACTATGCATTTTTACACTGAGCTTCATTCAATTTACTGAGAAATGTTTGCAGAATATAAATAAAAGGATATACAGGACCACGCAAAGAATTCTGTACATGAACGCCTATGAATGATAATTTATGAGAATGTGATTTCAGTTGTTTTAAAAGTGGTTTAGTTTACAATAAATTTTAGCCTAATGTTGACGTGTAATAAAGATACAATGTAAACTACAGGGCTGAACAAAAGTATTCAAGTATGTTTCCATCTAACAGTATGAATTGCTGAAAAAAGAAATTTCAAGCTACTGGGTATTCTCTTGCTAAACTAAATTTTCCCATTATATCAACTGACATTTGAAATACAGGGCTATTCAAAAGTACTGGAATACATATTTTGGTATATTTGACTATACACTATTATTTCCCTAAATAACAAAGTTTGTTAAAGATTTCATTAAGTGTTGGAAAGTGCTTCATAATCTATGCTTAACGCATGATTTTTCTTACTTGTTTTAAAATATAGAATTGGTTTATAAGTCTCGAATTTTAGTTTTAAAAAAAGTCATTTTACAAATAGTTGTAATTTGTTAAATCACCCTTTTTTAGCACTTTGCAACAAAATTGAAAAGTGCTTATGAATTCGGTTTGTCTAGCCGTTCGGCCGTATGGCGTCTGTTCGCGCTCTAACTCTCGTAAATATACTCCGATTGTCATGAAATTTTTGGACGTTAATGACATTTACCGGAGCACAAACCCTATTGAAAATGAAGATTCTGCCATGGTTAGTTTATTTACAGAGACAGTCAAAATTTTCTCATTACATTACGGTTTATAGAGAAAAATCGTTTCAAATGAATTTTCAAGATGTTACACCCTGTCATACATCTTCAAATTTATATTCATCTACAAAGTGCATTAAAATATGTATTTTGTAAAGTATGCAGCGAAAATAATAGTTCTTATTCCTTTACAGGGCCACACAAAAGAATTAAAATACATAATAATAAAAGAAGGAAATTTTGCGACATATTTTAACTATGGTAAACGATTTCATATATAATCAGATTGATATACGTTGCTGAGGATTAATATGAGTTATTTTATGCATAATACGTAGTGCATAGTATTTACAGGGACACACAAAAGATTTCAAATAGTATATTCTATCCGAAGTCCTGTATATTATGGAAGATGTCTGTTAGATGGATGAGATGCATTTTTAATTATGATATACACATTTAAGTTTCACTAAATGTGTGTATATTATGTCTTTTATATAAATGCTAATAGTTACGCAATTTAGACATAAAGGGTTTCAGAAAAGATTTCGGAAAGGTTACTGAATATGAGCGTTATTTACTTTAAGGTGATTTTTAAATATGTCATGCCTTTTTACCATGAACTGCATTTAGTTTACTAAGAAATGTTTGTAGAATATAGATAAAATGATATACAGGGTCACGCAAAGAACTAGATACATGGTCGCATTTGGATGATAATTTCTGGAAATTTGATTTAAGTAGTTTAAAGAGTATTTTTGTGTGAACTAAATTTTAGCAAAATACTTTGGTTTATTAAAGGTACTATGTGTTTTACAGGGCTAAACAAAAGTATTCAAGTATGTTTCCATCTATTAGTATGAATTGCTGAAAGGGAAATTTCAACCAGTTAGGCGTTTTTTTGCTAAACTAAATTTTACCATTATGTAGCCTGTATGTTAACAAACAGATCAAATACAGGGCTTTTCAAAAGTATTGGAATACATATTTTGATATGGAGAATAATACGATATTTCCCTGGATATAACGAAATTTTGTTAAGGATTTTAAGAAGTGTTGGAAAGTACTGCATAATCTATGCTTAACGCATGATTTTTCATACTTGTTTAAAATGTAGAATTATAATTCTTAAATTAGTCTTTGGAAAATCTTTTACCAAATAATTATTGTAATTTTTGAAATTACAATTTTTTTGTTGTTGTTTGTTTTAAAAAGAAATGGCTAATCTACACGTAAAACAAATCAATCGTTGAAAAACTTCAAATCACTTAATAATACAAAATGAATAGCTTCTAAAATTTTAATTTAAGTAATTTTTTCATGATGCAATATTTTATGTGAGTAGTAATTAAAATTGGAATTAAAAAGTAAATAAATACTTACGGGAGCTAAAATGAAATACTGACACAAGCAATATTAATATTAACCGTCATTACATTAATCGTCAATTATTTATAATATGTCTTATCATAACTGCTTTTTGAACTGGCGTTTTTTTTTTTATCTTTTATCTT